>JAEIFT010000042.1:0-55000 GCA_018904225.1 Lordiphosa mommai | reverse complement strand
AAAATTAATTTGTACACGCCTCCATAAATATGCCTAGTGAGAAATTTTAATTAATTCTCCAAAATGCTTCCATTAGACCAAAAGCCAAATCACTGAATCGAATATCACATTATATTAGCGTGGCAACAATAGCCAGCCTGCATTACAGTTAATCAATTGAAGATTACTTCACTTGCGAAAATGTAATTCCAAGTGCTGGGGCAAAATTTTGCCAAATTAGCCAAGGACAAGAGCCAGAGGAAGATAGTGGTGAGTTATGCATTGGCATTTTTCTTTCTGGTGTCTGGCTGTGGAAATTAATTGCTTTGAAAACTGTGCAAAGATGTTACTTGACACAGAAGCCACCCTCTCGTTGCAAGTGCAAAAGTGTCGCCAAATTAAATGGCAGACAAAGTGAACAGCGCCCGCATTTCGCATTTATTTTATAATTTGTCGCCAATTCCACAATTGTAAAAGTAGAAGCAGAAAGTGGGAGTGAAGCAAGTTACCATAAATCAGAATATTTTAAAAGTGTTTGCACTGTCAGCAAAGCAAAAAAAAAAAAAACCAGGAAAACTGAACTGAATAAGTAGAAAGTGGCAGCCAGAAGCTAAGATTATGCCAAAGAAGTTGTTGGCAATGTCGAAGAGCAAAAAACTAACAAAAATGGTTTTTCTTAAGGCAGCGAAATCGAGATGCTCTTCTAGAGCAAAAAAAAAATGGAACTAAAATGGCCACTAAGCAATTTATGAACTCTCATAACTGAGAACACATACCAGATAATTTACTACGTGGGCTGGCTTTTGAATTTTGAGCGTATACTTTGATATTTCTTCGAATACGGTTAAACTGTGGTTTTAACCAATTTAATAATAATAAGGTAGCACCAAATTATGCAAATTTAACGCTTAAAACGCTTTGCAATTTGTTCTTGACGACGATTCGGATGCTCTTTCTTGCGCAATTATATATGAGATTATATTATATTGTCATGATTAGGCATCGGACTTAAGGTTTTTTCAGATGGAATTTAATCCCAGTAGGCCAGGGTAAAAGTTTTGTTAGAGAACCTTTTTCTGATTTCAGCACTTCAATAAGCAAACCACTTTATGATTTTTGTGCCTTTGCAACACATTCCTCCTTGCCTACTAGATTAAACTCAATCTGAAAAAACCTTAAGTCCGATGTTTAGTCATGATAAAGGATAAAATTATTTACTTTGACAATTAGTTTTCTTTGATGGGACAAATCCTGCTAAAAGTTCTTTTGAATAAGCCCTTCCAAGATGAAATTTGTCCAAAATTTCAGCAGATGAGAAGCCATATGCCGTTACTGATCTCAATTCCCACCGCAAGATTGACAAGTGGAGCCTGAAAGCTTCCGTAGCAGCCGCCGCTTTAGGCCTTAATATGTTGAGAAGTTTCAAAGAATCTGACGTGAACTGGGCCGAGCGTTATTTGCTGAGTAGGATCCTTCTTTAGGGCTGATCTTCTTCCAGCTCTCTGGAACTTCTTTTTTAGGCTGCTGCTTCCCCTCTTTTTCTGTTAGGTTTCAAGAAAAAAAAAAAGGAGAAAATAGAGAAAAAAGAAGTAGAGTAGAAAAAGAGGAAAATTTGGGGAGATTCAATTCGGCGTTGAGAGTGGGTGCGATGCGCTTTCCAAGCGAGAAATATGGTATTCTGGAGAAAATTGGTTAGGTGGACAGATGCTACAGAGCACTTTGAGCCCCTAGATTGAATGCAATGCGCTCTCCAACTGAGAAATATGAGACTGTTGAGAAGACTGAACCTCCAGATTGGTAGCGAAGCGCACTTTAAGCGAGATCTACGAGGTTTGATGGCTTTCCTGCACCACAGACTAGGGATATCTAGGCTGAACATTTGCGCTGCTTTTTTTGGTTACGCTCTTAGAGCTACGATTAAGAAGTGATATTTCCAGAGTACGTGCCGCCAGGGCACGAAAAAATTCTGGTTGAATATGGAAAATAATATTAAAAAATAACATATGAGCTATTTAATTGGTATACATTGAATTATTTTTGCTGATGTACTTAGAAAGAGAAAAGCACTCGACCATTGTGGAGCAAAATTTAACTTTGCTCCACATTGCCTATTAAAAGTAATAATCA
The DNA here is from genome assembly GCA_018904225.1 of Lordiphosa mommai. NCBI lineage: Eukaryota > Metazoa > Arthropoda > Insecta > Diptera > Drosophilidae > Lordiphosa > Lordiphosa mommai. The sequence continues at coordinate 52,894 of JAEIFT010000042.1, read as the reverse complement.
TAAATTATAATTAAAAGTGTGCACCTTAAAGTGTAATTAACTGATTTTGCCCGAATTTGCCCGTTCTCCGCATATTTGTGGGTTTAGAGAAACGTTAAAGTTTAGTCATATAAAATTACGCAGCCGCAGCGTGATCCCATATAAGCAGAGTGGGTTGGCGTATTCGGAAGGTTACAAGGTTTCAAAACTATAACTGCATTTTCACCAAGGCGCATTGTGATGCCGCTTGCGAACCTGAGTCCTGACCATTTTTCCTTTTCATGGGGCTTAATGGAAATTCTTTGGAAATTTCTAAAGCCAGAAACATTTTAGAGGCTTGTTGCATCCCCCATTTCGGTAATTTGTGTGAGCTGCTTTGATAGTTAGGTTGAAACATAACTTATATATATGAACTTGAGCCAGCTAAAACTTAGTAGTTAGAACATATAAAAATTTTCCAGCTTTGGTTTTGATTAGAATTTTTTCTTGATGTTATGTCTCCCAAATTCAGTTAGGTTCTTCAAAAACATCAGCCCTTTCTAACCTTTTTGAGCAAATGATACCAAATGAATATCCAAAATTTGATTCCAAAAGTATGAAAAATTAAAACCCACAAATTAAAAGAAGATCGGCTCTTCGTTACACATTTTTCACACATCATTTCCTACCAAATTTCATGCCTTTATTTGTTTTAGCTACTTACAGAGTTTGCAGCGTAATCCTTAACCGCATCATTGTGCTCATCATCATCATCCAAGCTGTCGCTTGCCCTTTCGACTGACTGCACCTTAGTTTTTGCATTTTTGCCTTTCATTTTTTTTAGTTTTTTTTTTTTGTGGAACCCTGGCAAATACCAATTTAAATTCAAATGCAAATTTATCTTGCTCCGAACTCGCTGTCTTTCTCTCTCTGTTACTCTGATAGCGACAAATGATTTGCATTTCGAGCTGATCTAATCGACTTTTAGGATAGTTTTCGTCTTCGATAAGACGGGCGGCAGGGCTGGGCGGTTAACTTCAAAACAAACAAGCAGGCAACGACAGAAACGACAACTAGACACAAACTTTGATTGACATTTCAATTAAATTATAGCCAAAGTCGTCGTTGACATTGTCATTGGCATGTTTCGAGTGCAGAAACTTTTGCTTAGCGAATTCGATGAGATCTACGAGCCGGTACTGGTGGAGAATCCCTTTACACTGGTGGATGCCCAGGGGGTGGGTTTGCGTCAGTATCATATAGCTCTCACCGGCAGCAGTGTGGTCTTTGGCTGTGATAATTTCCAGAAAAATGAGGTATACGAGCACGATGGACCCTGCTGGCAGGGACGTGATCTTGATCCCGAAATTGAATGTTTTGATTTGGTTAGCATATTGCCCTTGCAATTTATACGCTTCAATTTCTATCGTAAATTCAATCGTTACCTGATGATGATCAGCTTGCAGCAGCTGGAGCTGCAGGAGGAGCCGCCCATGATCTTTGAATTTGGTGGACACATTTATAAGCAACATTTCTGGCATACCTGGCGTGAGCGTGTGTCGGCCATACGTTTGATGCAGCCACGATTAAGTCAGATCAGCGGTGCCTCACCCTTCTCCAGTAGCGATGTGCAAATCGATGAAGAGCTGATCTTTGTGCAAGTGCATCAGCCGCCCAGCACCAAATCTTTATATAGCATGTGCTACAGCACAACGGGTGAGGGTTCCTAGAATAGCTTTGGACTTTGTGTGCACGTTAAGCAGCTTTATGTTTACTTTTCTGTTTTGTTGTTTTTTTTTTTTGTATATTCTTTGAAGCCGCTTTGGTTCATGCAAAGTTTTCTTTTTTTTGGCTGCCCACAAAGTAGTTGGCAACTTTTATACTTATGTATGCACGAACGGGTGTGTATGTGTGTGGACCCCCTTATTTATTTATATTAAAAAGCAAAACTCTTAAAACACCTTTAGTCAATAGTTGCTTTGCCAAACTTTGGGCCACACAGCACAAAAACTGAAAGGGAGCACGGTTGCCCTACCGGAGCTGTGAAAGGTAAAGGTACAGGGTGTGCAAAGCTTTTACATTTGGAGATTAATAAGTTTAGGGATTTTTATTTTATAAATTTCAATTTATATTTTGTTTAAAAATTCAATTTTTTAACTATTTTTGACCACACACCAATGAAAGCTCCAATAAGTATGCTACACATTTTGACTTACCGAGCGTATGCTTAATATGAAATTTGAAAATTTCATTGGCACAGTTTGACTTGCTGAGACATAAAACCTTTTTTGAAATTTTTTCAGTCGAAACATAGTGAAAAATTGTACAAAAATATCATCAATTTTGATTATATTTTAATTTATATTTTGTTTAAAAAAATTTTTAACTATTTTTGACCACACGCAAGAAATGTATAACATAAGTACACATTTTGACTAGAGCGTATCTTAATATGTCTTGGGATTTTTGGTTGGATAATTGGTCAGAAAAATTTCATTGGCACAGTTTGACACTTGCCGAGACATTAAAATTTTTTTTGAAATTTTCAGTCAGGCGAAATATAGTGAAAAAATTATGCAAAAATATCATAAATTTTTATTATATTTTAATTTATATTTTGTTTAAAAGTTAAATTTTTTAACTATTTTTGACCACACACCAATGAAAGCTCCAATAAGTATGCTACACATTTTGACTTACCGAGCGTATGCTTAATATGAAATTTGGTCTTGGGATTTTTGGTTGGATAATTGGTCAGAAAAATTTCATTGGCACAGTTTGACACATTAAAAATTTTTTTTAAAATTTTTTTCAGTCAAAATATAGTAAAAAAAAATTATGCAAAAAATCATAAATTTTCTTATGAAAAAAACTGTAACTTCAAAAAAAAATGTATATATAGCTTTTTATAAATATAAAAAAAAATTACAATAATTCTATTTAAAATTTGTGTTAAAAAATATTTTACAATTTTATTTTTGTTAGTCCAAGGTAAAGTCAAGTCGTTGCTTTAATATTCTTTCAATTTGATTTGTTATCGTTTGGTGGTTAATGCAATCAGGCCCCCGCAAAACCAACAACAACAAGAAAAGACTGCACCGCAGTTGGGCAAGCCAAAGCTTTTGGTTTCGGCGGCTTGTTTAGTCTACAAACTGTTGACTGAACTTAAGTATAGTGGCCGGATTCCAGCTCAATTGGCCATTTATTTTTATATATCGTGTTTTTTTTATTTCTTCCACAGCCAAAAGTTAACCAACAAAGTTTTCAATTTGTCGAGAAAACTTAAGCCGCAGCCAGAGCCACAGCTCTTATCGAGTCTGTCTGTCTGAGCGTGCAGCTGACACCGAAAATCAATTGCATATACAACAAAAAAAAAACAAACACAAAACAAAACGAAAATCGTCATCGTCATTGGCCCTATTTGGTTTACAGCATTTAATGGTCAAAGTTTTGTGTTCAACTTTTTTGGGTGGCTGTAATTTATTTGATTTGATAAATTACAATTTATTTAATGAAAATGCTAAAGCATTAATCATACACCATGTGGTGCACAAACGCAAAATTTAAAAGTTAATTAAAAACCCATGGGACTGAAATCAAAGTCCATAAAAATGAGCCCACAAGCCTCGACGCATTTAAATATTTTTTATGAATTTTTAATACACCTGCTGTTCATTTTGTTTTCCAATTAAGTGTGCAAAAAACCTTCAATATATTAAATCTCTAAGGATCTTTAAGCATTTCTGCTTTGTTATTTAATTTATGGCGTCGTCAGAATGTTGGCCAAGTTCAAAGCAGCTTGGCAGCCACATCAAAGCCCGGCGAGATTTATAATTTAAATTTTAAAATTTTATGCTCTTAGTTTTCCCGCATGTTGTGGCCAATGACAGCTCCGATAAGTAGGCTACACATTTGGGCGTAACATTGAAGTGGGTTTCCGGATTTCTTGGCGAGCAATATTTCATTAGCACCGTTTGACACATCTTGCCGAGACATTAAAACCTGCGCCAAGTTTAAAGCCAGCGTGCAAAATTAAAGCGCGTATTGCGTATACGTAAGCTGACAGTGATGAATGTGTTTTATATTTATTGAATTTACACATGCGTCTCTGTGTGGGGGAGTGTGTGGTTGGGTGTGTGTGTGTGGTGGTGTGTCTGCTTTTATGAAAATTTCATAAGGCATTTGGATCTCATTAAAATTATTTAAAGAATTGATATAGGTTGCTCAAGAGCACAGCACTTAGCTTAATTTGATCACAATTTTCGGATTTGTTGCATTATTTTGTTTGTTTAAGCTGAACTCAGAACTAAACACTTGTAGAACTTAGCACGACTGACATTTTGTCTTTGTTAACAAAATTTGTTTAATCAAGATTCTCTAAATTGCGAAAAAAAATTGTTCTTACATTTTTTGTCACATAAGAAACCCGAAATTTGAAATACAGACATAAGTATGTAGAAAAGACACCCATTTACATTATCTACGTATATTTTTTAACATTGACCTTGTACCATGTATCAGGGTAAATAAAATTGGATAGGTAATCACTGGCTGTTAGCAATTAAGTGAAAGTACAAACAGTTCAATTTTAGTAATCACAGAAATCTCTAGAGATTTTGAAGGAGTTAATGTGTTATCTACGTAGACAATTTTTTTATAGAAATGTGTTGATTGTTGGTGATATATATTATGTATGCTGCTAATTCTAGACTGTCCAAAAAAATTATAAAAGGTTTTCCAGGGGCCGAAGTAATTGGTTGGGTATTGGGACATAATTATACACTTGAAAAGTGTATATTAATTTTGCCCAGAAGTTTGTAACGCATAGAAATATTCATTTCCGACCCCATAAACTATATATATTCTTGATCAGGACGACGAGCTGAGTTCATTTCCGCTTGTCCGTCCGTCCGTCTGTCTGTCCGTCTGTCTGTTTCTACGCGAACTAGTCTCTCAGTTTTAAAGCTATCAAGCTGAAATTTTGCACAGAGTCTTCTTTCTACTGCACGCAACTAATATGTCGGAACCGGCCGGATCGGATGACTATATCATATAGCTGCCATAGGAACGATCGGTCTTAGAACTAGTTCTAGTTAAAAAAACTTTTTTATTTTCCATCGTAGCGTCACTAATCTTGGTATATATTAGTTTTATATGCTTCCACATAATTCTGGAAAAATGTATCAACATCGGATCACTATAGCTATAGCTGCCATAGGAACGATCGGTCTAAAATAGTATTTGTGAGAAAAACTTTTTGATTTCCATCGTAGCGTCTCAATCGTAGTATATATTTGTTTTATTGTTTCCACGCAATTCTGAAAAATTATCAAAATCGGATGACTATAGCATATGCTGCCATATAAACGGTCGGTCAAAAAACTACTTCTAGTGAGAAAAACTTTTTGGTTTTTATCGTAGCGTCCTTAATCTTGGTATTTATTAGTTTTATATGCTTCCACATATTTTTGAAAAAATTTATCAAAATCGGATGACTATAGCATATAGCTGCCATAGGACCGATCGGTCGGAAAATGTGTTTTACTAAGAAAAGTTTTTTTTTTATGGTATCAAATTTTTATTATCAATGATTTAAAAATTTTTAAATATTTCCTATCTATATCCTATATATATTTTTCCAGTTAAATCAGTTGGAGTAAAGTTTTTCAAGTGTATTAAAACTTCGGCACAGTCGAAGTTAGCTTTGCCTTCTCGTTTTTTTAATTATTTTGCCTTATTGTTAAAGAGAATAATTTTCGGTTTCTTTTTCGAGCTGGACTCAATTAAATTACTACCAGGACTATTTTATATATTAAGAGATCGTTATCCGGAAATCAGCCTCTCTGAATTCCAGAGCAAGTAGAAACGCTGAAAATAAGAGAAGTAAATTTCGATCGTTTATGTCGAAGAAATCGAAACTTTTGCAAGAGAATCGATAATCTTGCAGCTCTACGAATCAAATTTAATATAATTTTATTTTCATGCATAGAAAATCACATACAAAATGTATAAAAACTATTATTATCTACCCATGTAGATATTATGAGCCCAAGTAAATAAAAATCAACATGAGGGCAAAGGTTAAGCAAATTTTTGGCATTTTTATTCAAATAGGATAGAACATCAATCAATTTTTTGATCGACAACCATTAATCAAATTTTAACGACGAATTTTCTGAAATAATTCGTGTGTAAATTTTGGCTAGAACCAGCGAAACAGAGCTTCGAAAAAATTCTGAACAAATGAAAAAAGAGCAAAGGGCTTAATACTAAACATAAAAGTAAAAATGAGTAAGCTACTGAACAACTGAACAAAGAGCAATATGAGCAGCAGAACAACTGAATAAAACAGAACAAGTGAGTGAGCTGCTGAACAAAAAATAGCAACTAAAATAAAACATGTTCGCTTGTTTAGTTTAAAAAACAACTCATTTTCGTTTACACACTCATTAACCACTTTTAACTTTAATTTTAATGAGTGAATGTTATAAAAAAAGTAGAGCGACAAACAATGCCAGGAGGAATTGCTTCATTGTTCTCCATATCACATACCTAATTAGTTATTTATGTTTTAAATGCAGAGCAAACAAATGTAATTTGTATGTGCATTGAAGTGGCAATGTCAACTGTCGTTTTTTGATTGTCTAGTTATGTTAAAAGTGCAAATAAAACGTGGCACTTAAGAGCAATGTGAATATGCAATTTGCATTTAAAACAAAACAAATGTGCAAATTGACAAGTGAATATTTAGTTGACTGGTTGGTCACAGGAAGTTTGTCTGTCGGTTAAATTTTAATGACGCCGTCAGTTTGTTTGATGTGTTGCCATCATCATCATTCCCATCAAGAGTCACGTTCGCGCTCTTCGTTTCGTTGCCCCGCTAATGCAGGTGCCGGCAAGTATGCAATAAATTTGACATATGCATGTACTTAGCTCTGTGTGTGTTTGTGTGAGAGTGTGAGTGAGTGTGGAGGCCATCACTATCATAAACATTAACGGCTTTTACTTACCGCCACAGTTTGTGGCAGACACTTTTGCACTTGACACCAAAGCAAATATGTCGGCAAGGTAGCTCCATGATTTTGCTATGACATGTGAGGAGAAGGCACGCTAAAACTTTCCCCTTGACGCTTGTTAAACAGGCGACAAATTTTGTTGTACCGAATTCCTTGCATCTGTCGGTGACAGACAAAGACTGGCGTTTACTTGACTGACTTTGACCGCGGTTTCTTCGTCACTCTTACCTTTTGCGGTCAGTGGCCAGGCACACACACACACGCATCCATCCACTCAGCATGCCAATCACGTTTCAATTCATTTAAAAGTTGGCCCAACATCAAATAAACTTTGCTGTGTGAAAATGGTAGAAAATTGTTTTCAATTTTTGTCTTGAATTTACTTATTGATCACATGAAACTACTAAGAGTACTTTGACCAAACAATTTCCATGGAAATGGCAAAAGTCTCAAAGGAAATTCAGTTCTTAGAAAAGAGTTGAACACACAAAAGGTAGCCAGTCAGTAGGAAGTGGACAAATACAGAGGAAAGTATGAAGAAAATAAGAATGTTATTCGTATTAAATTTTTTGTTGATTTGTTGAACCAGCTGGTGGAGTTTTAAACTATTGGATTCCACTTGAGCTTCCACTTTACTGTAGATCTCATTCTCTTGTGCTGAAATCAAAATCTGATATGTGATTAATCCGCCAAGTTTAATAAATATACAGCCGTGCTCCCATTTTTACATTTGCCAACATTTTGCGATTTAGAGACCAAATTTGCTCCAAAAACCCTTTTTAAATCTTAAAAATTTAGCGAAAGTGAATAAAATTTAAAAAAAAAAAAAAATATTTTTTGGCTGTCAAATTTTTTGGCATTAAGTCAACAAATGTAGCCAACGAGTTCAAAAATTTGTGGATTTTTTTACTAAAGCAAGAATATCAAGGGAAAAACATTATTAACCGATCCAATTACGCCTACGCTCGCTGCTGACATGTGCCCACATTGCGTATACGTAATTTTATTCCGGAGTTTGAAATTTTAAATTGGACAGTGCAATTTTCGGAAGGAAAATGATTTTAAGACACAATAAAATTGTTTCTAAAATAAACTACAAACAATTTCTTTTCGATTATTGTCTTGCCATAGAGTTTCGCATGGCTGAACTCTAAATACCCCAAAAACCAAAAATAATTACGAAGTCAGGGCAAAATCGGGCAAAAAGTGTTAATAACAAGTGGAAATGCATACTTTTAAGAACACTTTAACATACATACATCATAAAATTCTGGCAAAATTTATGCGAAAGTTATAAAAGGTTTCACCACACTGTGCACGAGGTGTTAAATTTTTTACACCCTGAGTTACAAATTTTGGTTTTACCAACTCGACTTTTATTACCAAATTAAAATAATTTGCAAACGTTTAAAAAGCGTAATCTTATTCATGATACAATGGCAAGCCCTTCAGTACTCAATCGATCAACTACGGTAAATATTGATAAACCAACAAGTGATTTTTTTTACCCTCCGTTTGGCACACCTTCCAATTGTCACATTCGTACCTCAGGAGTCAGGACATAACCCCATATTATGCCATACATTTTTTTTATAACATAAAAACACGCAATATCCGTCATCAATAGTAAAAATCATATTAAGTTTCGTACATTTCTATATATAATAATTGTGATGTTTCGTCCAAGATTTAAGGAAACTTATATTTATTCTTCTATGTACGGATTTTATTTTTTTATTTTTTTTTTTTTTTTTATTTTTTTTTTTTATTTTTATTTTTTTTTTTTTTTTTTTATTTTTTTATTTTTTTTTTTTATTTTTTTTTTTTTTTTTTTATTTTATTTTTTTATTTTATTTTTTTATTTTTATTTTATGACAGAGATTGGAAAGATACTAAAAGTCAAGAAATTTCAAGTTCCTAGCTCAATTAGAAGTCCGTTAGTTATGCAATTGGAAAAGGAAAAGATCTGGCCAGATTCCTCCACCCTACGGATGGTTAAGCTTTCCGTTTTGAAGTTTTAAAAAAATTAACAGAAAATTTTTAGTAAAAAAATTAAATATTTTTATAAATGTTTCATCTAAATGTTGTCCGCGTTTACGCCTGAGGTGGTCCATCCGTAAGCTCCAATTTGGGCATAATTTTTTTAAAGCATTTAGGACAATATCTCACCTACGGCAGCTGTAATGTTGTCTTTCAGAACTGCAATTGTGGCGGGCGAAAGACTCCACCTAGCCCCACAATATATAGTCTAGTGGGATCAAATCATATGATCTTGGCGGTCAATGGACCGATAAAAAAATTTGACAATAATTGCTCACCAAACTCGCCTCTCAAATGGTCCATGGTTTCGCTTGCCGTGTGGCATGTGGATTCGTCTTGTTGAAGACACATGTCAATTAAGTTCAATTCTTCCAATTTGGGCAACAAAAAGTTGGTACATATTCAACGCACGGTACCTTGCCTTATTGACTGTAACGTTGCGATTTTCATTATTTTTGAAAAAGTACGGTCCAATGATGCCGCCGGCCCACAAGCCGCACTAAACAGTGCATTTTTCAGGTTGCATTGTCTGCTCTTGAACATACTCTGGCTTAGAGTTGGGTTGTTCCAGAGTAAGTGAACACAAAGGAGTTGTTCACTAAACGAAACAAGTGAACCTGTTTCTCTTCAATTGATCTTTTCTATTCCGTGACTCTTGTTCAAGACTCTTGTTCAGAGACTCTTGTTCCGAGACTCTTGTTCAGAGACTCTTGTTTCGGGACTCTTGTTCCAAAACTCTTGTTCTCGAGATTCTTGTTTCGGGCCTCTTGTTCCGAGACTCTTGTTTAGGGACTCTTGTTCTCGAGACTCTTGTTCCGAGACTCTTCTTCCGTGACTCTTGTTCCGAGAATCTTGTTCCGCGACTCGTGCTCCGAGTTTTTTTTCTGAGACTCTTGTTCGGAGACTCTTTTGCCGTGACTCCTGTTCCGTGACTCTTGTTCGGAGACTCTTGTTCGGAGACTCTTGTTCGGAGACTCTTGTTCCGAGACTTTTGATTCGGGACTCTTGTTCCGAGACTTTTGATTCGGGACTCTTGTTCCGAGACTTTTCTTCCGTGACTCTTGTTCCGAGAATCTTGTTCCGTGACTCGTGCTCCGAGACTCTTTTTCTGAGACTCTTATTCCGAGACTTTTGTTCCGTGACTCTTGTTCGGAGACTCTTGTTCCGTGACTCTTGTTCTGTAACTCTTGTTCCGTGACTCTTGTTCGGAGACTCTTGTTCCGATACTCTTGTTTCGGGACTCTTGTTTTGGGACTCTTGTTCCGTGACTCTTGTTCCGTGTTGCAACTTACAAAGCAATCTTCGGTGCCACCTCAAACGCAAGCGGTGCCACCTCAATTTCCCGCAGATCAGAAATTTTGACAATTAAATTCAATCATTTGCAAGCGCTATTCGTTTGTTAAGCTAGCTACTGGGACACCAATAACTTTTTCGTTGCCTACCTAATGGGTCTGAGAATATTCTTAAAGCATTCTTAGAGGCCCTATTCAGATGCCGAAAATGCGCTTTGAAAATGTAAAACCAAATTTTAGCATAAAAATCAGCTTTAGTCCTGTACAGAAAAACAATGCTGCATTCTGTGATATGTTGAATCTTTGTTTATTGAACAATCGGTCTAATCATCTGATTTGAATGTAAGAAAAGTTGAGTGAAACCCATTAAAATAGCTATAACCAGAGCGTACATGCCCACTCGGTTGCACATTTGGGGTAATGGCAAGACATACCCACACGTTTTCAAAGAAATTTTCCAAAACATTTACGCTTTTTGCATTTTCCAGCAAATTTAGGCAAGTGTCTGCTAATTAACTACTTCACAAAACAAACCGGATCGAAGCATATTTTAATTGTGTGCTGAACTGAGCTGAAAATTGGCCTGGGCCAGATTCAATTCAATTGCATACTCGTACCTCCCAATGGAATCGCTTGCAGTTTGCCTTCAAACCGTAACGAAATCTGTTGCCTAAACAAACTGGGTGGCAAATGGATGGCAGTTTAGAGCCTATTAAAATGCAAAACTTTGGTCGTTAGGCTCGTTGGGTACGTCTAGAATGCAGCAGAAATACACACTCACACACACACACAGCAGCACATTCACTGGGCCATTCTCACTAAGTCGATAATTTTTCAGGGCACTGGAAGATACTCGTACAATTGCAGGCAAAGGCAAACACAAAGCTCTTATCCAGTTTTGGTATTTTTCGTTTTGCATACGGTTTTTGCCTACAGCTTCCAGTTTGACCTCTGAAATGGAAATCCTAAACCTTAATAGCTCCCCACAGAAAGCAAAAAAAAAAAAAAAAAAAGTGCCACTTAATGCTCGACTGGGAATTGGGGAAGTTTCAACTCCATTAAGCCATTTTCTGCTGGGGCATCAGTTGCAGATACTTACAAGACAATAAAAATGGAATTAAGATTTATGTTTGTACTAGTTGAGATTCAGTTGAGATTTACTACTAACACATACATACATACATACATACGTCATAATTCAAGTTGACACGATTCTGGGGTCACGTTCGTTTGCCTGGCTAGATAAATCTTTGGTCCGGGCAACACTCAACGGCCAACGTAGCCACGGCTGTCGTCACCTTTTGTCCACACTTTGGGGCAAGCACGTGCATGCTGTTAACCTCAAAAATGCGCTGCTAAAACATTTTTTTAACGCTCTCTCTCCCTTACAGACTAGACCAGACGGTCAGCCGCGTGCGGAGCCAGAACCACAGAAACATGACCGCAAGGGCGCGGCCAGACCACAACATCTAATCGAGAGCTGATGGCCGATGCTAACGCTGGCCAAAGCGTGGACAATCCTTTTTTTTTGGAGGGTGGGTTAAGCATACGTGCCTTGTACGTGAGCTGTGTGACAAAGTGAGTAGTGAGTAGTATGTGCTATACAGGGTGCCCAAGTGGGTGCTTTGCGTAATATTTAAAGGAATTTAAGATCAAGTTGTTACACAAATTTGTGCTGTGGAAAATTGAAAATAAAAATCTCAAGTCTAAAGATTTTTAATTTCAGGTGTTGGTACCTGTAATGTTTATAAATAAGTGCACAAAAACGAGTTGCTTACATAATTAAACAAGTGAACAGATTCTTTATAAATTGTTATTTTGGTTCAGAAATAGTGATTTTTTTTTTTTTGTACTTGCTCATTGCTCACAACATTCAAACTCTTAAAGTGTGCAAATTGAACAACTGAGCAAACAAAAACATGTGAGTAGGCACCTAAACAACTATAGGGCAGGACAAGTGAGTGAGCTATGTTTCGTGGCATAAAACAGTCACATGGCAAAAGCTTCCCAAAAGGTTTAAGTACAAAGTAATTAACAAAGTATGTACATTTTAAAATAATTAACACTTCTTGCCCCAACTTGCCCCTTTTTGAAAAGATCGGTTTAATGCATAGTCCAATTCAACAAGTTTGGTGTTAGTTCGGTCATTTGGCAGCTACATGAAATAATGGTTCAAATCTAACCAGATTTTGTAAGTCGTCTAAGGAGCTAAAAATATGAGCACAAACCGAATTTAAGATCAATAGCTTAAAAACCAACAAATCTGGCTCAAGTCGACCTAATCTTTTATATGGCAGCTATATAAAATAAAAACGAAATCAAATTTTGTAGGTCGTTTAAGAAGCTTAAGATATGAGCACAAACCAAATTTAAGAACAATTGCTTAAAAAACAACAAAGTTGGTGCAAGTCAGCCTAATTTTTTATATGGCAGCTATATCAAATAGTGATCCAAATAGAACCAAACTTTTTAAGCTGTGTAAGGAGCTAAAAATACAAGCACAATTCGAATTTAAGTGCAATTGCTTTAAAAACAACAAAGCCGGCGCAAGTCGGCCTAATTTTTTATATGGGAGCTATATAAAATAGTGATCCAATTCTAACCAAATTTTGCAAGTCGTCTTAGGAGCTTAAAATATGAGCACAAACCGAATTTAAGATCAATAGCTTAAAAAACAACAAAGTTGGCTCAAGTCGGCCTGATCCTTTATATGGCAGCTATATAAAATAACGATCGAAACAGAGCGAACCTTGGTAAGTTAATTTTGAGACTCAAAATAGGCGTAAAAAAAAAATTTAGGGCAAATAACTTCAAAATTAGAGTTTATGCAAAAAAAAAGCAAAAAAAATAAAAGTGACAAAAAAAGCATTGTGCAACACTTAAATTAAAAACAATTACTCAGCAAACTTAACACAAAAAACTTATATATTGAGTAAAATATATAGAGGATATAGAAATCAGATATTTAAATATTACAATCATTGATAACAAAAATTTGATACCATAAAACAAAACTTTTCTTAGTAAAACACATTTTTCGACCGATCGGTCACTAATGACAACTATATGCTATACTCCTCGATTAACTTGATAAAATCTTCCAGAATTGTGTTAACGCATATAAAACTAATTATACCAAGATTAAAGTGAGGCTACGATGAAAAATAAAAAATAACTTTTTTTCTCAGCTAGAACTAGTTTTTTTATACTCAAACGACCGTTTATGCATGGGCAGCTATATTCTAATATTCATCCTATTTTAATAAATTTTTACCAAAAATATGATTAAAATCAACTAAATACTAATATATACCAAGATTGGTGACGCTACAATTAGAAAATAAAAAGTTTTTCTCACTAAGACTTATTTTCTGAACAATCGTTCCTAAGGCAGCTATAAGAGATATAGTCGTCCAAATCCGAACAAAACTCGACATTTTAGTATGCAACTAAAGCAACTAACAAAAGAGGACTCAACTGTGAACAAAATGACTTCAGGGCTCGAAGTTTTTATCTTAAAAATCTGGAGGGAAAACTAGAAATTTTTTAATAATTTAATTTTTGTTGTAGAAACAGTTATCAGACAGACAGTACGGTCAGACTAGAAAGTTAAATGGGGGTACAGACAGTTATCGGTCCATTAGACCAGGTAACGGACGTAATGTCGGAATTATGAACTCTGGCTCGTCGTCCTGATCAATTATATATATATTTTTAATTGGGTCGGCAATGTAAAAAATTATTCGATTTAACAAGTTTATTTTTCGTTATTTACTTCTGGGCAAAAATTTAAAATACACTTTTCTTATTGAAGTACGGGCCAGAATTATATAAATTATGCATCATTGCAATAAGCTGATCAAATTTGGTTCAAAAACAAGTGAACAAATGAACTTAAAATACAACTGAGCAACAAAAGTAATTGCAGTGAAGCAACTGAACAAGTTTTTCCACTAAAATGGCTATTACTGCTAAACTATAAATTTTGAGAATAGTTTGAACAAAAGGTTATATATTGAGCAAATTGAACAACTGAAACAAACTTAAAACTAAGTGAGCGAAACAACTAATCATTGTGGCCCAAATCTAATACCTCCTTGACACAGCATCACCCTGTCACCCCTTACTAAAAATGTTTAATTGTATTTGTGTGTTAGTATGATGAAAGGGACGCGCGAGTGAGCGCTCGCTCGCTCGCTTACTAGTTAAACCCCAAACTCACTTTGCCTTCAAATTAATGACCAACAATGGTCCACAAGGTCCAGTCTGGCTACCAGTTAAGTCGTGCTGTCCCAGCCATGTGTAAAAGTCACGTACAGAGCGCGCGCACAATGCGCGCGCCATATTGTTCAGTGTCAGCCTAAAAGCTTGCTGCATTATTTTTGTCTTTTTCTGGTTTTTTTTTTTTTTTTTTTTGTGTTGTATATGCAAAACGTCAACTTTAAAAGTGCCAAAACACTTTAATAGTAGCTCAGTTGGCAGAAGCGTTCATACAAAGCGCCAGTTTATCTCAAGCACATTTATTTACTCAGCTCAGCTGCTGCTGCTGCTGTGGGTAGAATATTTGCGCTGGATAAGAAGGCAAAGCCCGCATGGCTACTTTTGAAGGTACAAAAGCAAAACAAAAATAGTTGCTGGGAGTAGAAAGCGGGCAAACGATAAGAGCCAACAACAACCGGGAGGGGGGTCGAAAAAAAAAATATACGAAATGCTGATGCTAATGCCCAGCGGGAGTTGGCAAACTTAAACTCATTGCATTTGCACATGTGTGTGTGTGTGTGTGCGAAGCTGATGCAGCAAATTTTCTAATTTCAATATTTGTCATGAATTTCAAATTATAAGGCCTAATTAGATTTTTCTTATGATTTAGGGTCGATTTCTTATATGCCGAAACTTACAAAAATTTCAATTTTGCTGCCTTATTCAGGGTTCAATTTTTTAAAATTTCCCTCATTTTAAATCCTTGCTTTGTTTGGATTTCCCATGACTTTTGCCTCGTTAACTTTGCCCACACTTGTTGGGATTTTCTTGTTGTTTTTTTTTTATTATTTTTTTTTAATTCATTGCCAATTGCAAGCAGGATTCGCTTTACCGCTTTTAATTTATGTTTATATATGTAAGTTGGCATACGCAAAATTTCACTTAAAAATGAAATCCTCACTGCACGGCAATAATGAAATCTTGTGGAGCAATATTTCATTTATCAATTACAGCCACTGTTGGACCAGACCAAAGCAGATAAGTGCCCGTCCAGCAGCACAGAAGCTGTGGCATCATCATAACTGGCCATAATGAGATTTGTTAGCTGATACTCGGGATATGTTGAACGCTTTATTTATGGCCAACTCCAACGAGCCATGATGGCCAGGACTATAAATCTCAAAGCAATAGCAGTAGTATAGGATAAAGTTTTTATCAAGAAACGCATAACACATTCCAGCCAATCAAGAAGAAGAGAGAGAGAGAAAACAAAATAGAAAAATAGAAAATCGAAACTTACAATAAATAATAACACAATATTTTTTTTTTTTTTTTTCTTCTTCTTAAAGCCACATCATCGCCATGATGAGGGCATGCACATCAATCGCGAGCTTAACGAGTCTATGTCAGATATGAGTGGCAAAACGTTTACAGTGCATGAGAGTTTGTAAGCTTCTTACTTGTTGGTCCAGCTGCTGCACAGTGGTTGCAGGAAGGAAGGAACCCTTAAACACACTTTAGACATTTAAGTTGGCCCGTTGTGATGCCGCTTGTGGACTTAATCCATGTTCATTCCTTCTACTTGAGGGCCCAATTTATGTCTAATTTCATGAATAGTAGGAACCTTTTAGGGGCTAGGCCCATACTGATGCCTGTATGAATTCTAAGATTTGCTTTGAAGAGTATTCCTTACTTTCAAGAAATTTTTCTATAATCGCAACTAATAGGTGCATAGATGTTTCAGTAGACCTGCCTTTCCAGTATTCTTGCTGAGATTCTGACAGGTATGTGAGCAGAACTTGAAGTTGAACAAAAGAACGATAAACTGTTGGCTTTGCCTGCCTTGGGTATGAAGATTACCTTAGTTTGTAGCCAGGGGTCTGGGATTAAGCCACCCGAGAGTTCAACCTCGAAAATACTTTGAAGCCATTTAATGGCTGTTTTTCCTGCAGGGATAAGCTGGGCCGGGACTGTCCAGACCAGGAGATTTGTAGGGCTTGAAATAGCTCAATTGATGTTGCTACTTGAGAGTAGTTGAAGAATTGATGGGTGGTCAATGGTAGTAACCTTGCTTTGTTAGCGTACATCCCGGAAAGTGAGTGTTCATGAGAATGTCTAGAGATTGGAAGTGGTCAGGAATTATCTGGTTCCTTAAGATACCCTAGAGGAAGGGGGTTGTCTGGGATAGAATTTTTCGAAGCCTTGCGGCCTCCAAAGTATCCTCTATTTAACTGCGAACTTTCGCCACAATGACCCTTCGGCTTTCTTTAGTTCTTTCTTGTGGGTGTATAGGCAGGCTTTGTAAGTATGCCAGGCCGGCTCGTCTCCACTCGTTTTTGCAATATTAAATTTTCTTTAGCTCTGCTAGAGTTGGGTTCAACCAGGGAGGTTTTTTATCGTTTCCTTACGAAGTGCTGAGGAGGTATAATCTTTTGAGTGCATTCGTAAAAGTGCTGATGAGAGACATAGTACGCTTCGGACTGTTTTCCTCCAGTTGGAGCAGTCCCGGATAGCGTTCGTTGTAGGATGTCAGAAAATTTCGGAACTGAACCCGAACTGAAAAATTTATAGATGTATCGGTGGTCGAAGAAGGAATGCTTCTCACGTAGACACCACCTCATTTTGAATTTCGAGGGAAATAAGTCTGAGAATCAAGACCTCTTTCCTTTTTCTGGTTATGAAGGTTGATTCATTGCCCCTGTTGCAGATGATCAACTTGGAGGACTGTGTTTGTACTTCCCAATGCACGGTTCCGCTTGTAAGAGAGCTGCAAAAATACTCTAATGGGGTGAGGGCTAAAATGTTGTCCAAGTCCCTAAAAGTATTTTTAAAAATATGGTAAGAAGATGATATGAAGATAATAAAAAAGTTAATACCTTGTTTTCAATATTCATATTGGTTTAATCAAATTGTAGCCTTTTTCTGTACCAGTTTGACGATTACAATTAGATTGTTTTCTGTCTTTTGGTTAGAAAATAAACTTTTACCGAATAGGTATATTTAAAAAATAATGATTAATTTGGTTCCTATTTTGACTTCTATTTGGTTTATTTAATATTAAGCTATGCTAGAAACTGAAAAAAAAATTGTTTTTTTGGGAAATTTTGATTTTAAAAATTTAGTTAAAACTAATTTAAAATATTGTACACTCAAAGCTGCAATCCAGTCCGGAACCGGTTGGGGTTTTTTGGATTGCTCAAACTGAACCTGAAACTGAACCCGACCCGCACCGGTTGATAAAAATGTAGAATCATGGCCATTACAGCAGATGTTACAGGTTGTGAAACTAAAGCTATGGTACCACAAGTATATAAATTGTTCAAGATAGGGGAATAAAAAAAGTTGCATAGGTAGAAGACCCCCTTAAGCTTAAGAGTAATTAGAGTTTTTGCCAAATTTTATTATGAATTCAAACCACTGTGTGCTGCTCCATATGTGTGCAAAGTTATCCAGTCAGTACCAAATAGCTAGGATAAGTTGTTGCTTAAATGTTATGCAACAAAATTTTTCGTTTTTCAATGCAACGAGAGACTCAATTTGGACTTGGAATGGAAATCACATTTGTGTAGTGAAATGGAATCGAATTGCAAGCAGCAGCAGCAACAGCAACAGCTACCCTTGGTAGCTTCAGTTTGTTACTGTAATGCAATTTTAAAATAAATCAAGCCAACAAATTGTGACCAGTTGTTAGGGCAAATGACAAATTGTGGTCAATTGTTTCGTTTTGGGGTTGGCCTGAGTATGACACACGAAAAATTTAAATGAGCAGTAAATATTTTACTTGAATTTTTTGGGTTTCATTATTAAAATGGCAATTAAATTATTTTAATGCGCTTATAATTTGCATAATGACTTAAACCAGTTAATAAAAACTCATAATTGATGCAACAAATTAAATCAAAAAAAATTCGATTTAATTGTCATGGCAACAACCAGCTGAAAATTAATTAATTAATTTGAACATATTGTTGTTCAACTTTTTTTTTTCTGTACTCTATCATTTGATTACTTAGACGTCTTGTTGTGTCATCAAATAGTTTGCTGACAATATAATGAAATGAATGACATGTAATATCCGGCCAAGGGCACTGGTCACATTCAAAATCAAGCAAAGGCTGCCAAAAAAAAGAGAGAAAAAAAAGTTGCTTGCGCACATAAGTAGGCAACAATTTGTTTCCTTCTTAGACACTGACAGGCAGGCATTGGCATTGTTTGTGTGGGTATCAGTGCCTAACATAAAAGGTATATACATTTGTGATCAAGCATAAAAATAAGCAACATACAGAACAGTTCAGAACAGCTACTACTCAAAAAGAGGATATTTTTTTAGATATTTTAGTTCATAATCCCAATCATGCAATTCAAATAATTTATCTACATTGATATAATATGTCAAATGTAAAATGTAAAATTGGCTTTTACAGCCCCCCAAAATGGGGCCAAGCCGGGCTTCTTTCAATCTCTTGATAACATTTAGCTGCTTTAGCCTAAGTAACCCCAGCAGCTCCCAGGGTAACTCACACCCAGATGAGCCAACCGCAGCTACAACAATAACAACACAGCCAAGAGAGAGCTTAGAAACCAAAAACAACTTGTCGGCAGCCTCTTGTCCTGTTGTCGAGTAATTCATTAACATTTAACTTGATTGACACACGGGCCCCAGGCAGGAGAGTAGGAAAAAAAAAATACGCTAGCTGGCTGTCTTGCACGTATACAGTAGGAGTCAGGCGCAGAATGATGGTGTGTTTGTAGGTGGGGGGACATTTGTTTATACAGACTTATAATGCATAATGGTATTGGATTTGGCTTTGGCTTACTAAGTATGCTCACGCACACACCGCACACAGTGCGAGAGATTGTTACTTTTTGTTAATTTAATAAGAGGCTAAAAGGAGGACAACAGGTGCTGTTTGCCACGCCTATCGCTGATGACGCCCATTTTGCCGAAATGAAGTCACGTAGCCCGCATAAATCAATTGACATGAGATGGTGCGAAAATTGCATACACGAGTCCGACCGATGCGCGGTGGGGAGGGATGAGGGAGGCGACAGCTGGCACGTAAATTGGTCGCCAGTAATAAAAGTGTAACGAGCGTTAATTTGTGTGTTAAAATATGAAGAATATGAAAGGGGGGGGAATCAGCTGGGTAATTAAATTTCCAACAAGTGACTGCAAGTGAGAGCAATTTAATTGTACACTCGGAAAATAAATCGTGGATTTTTTATACTTAAATCAAGTATGAAAATACTTTTTTATTAATACTGTTACCTCGTTTATACACACAAAATTTATCATGATAAATGCCCATAAAAGTATGTGATAACTCTGGAACATTCCGTCACCGATGCAACCCAACGGTTCTTCTCAATGGAAGTAATGATATTTGGATCAGTTAAATATACCGATTCAAATTTTATTATACTTTTACAATGAACCGAACCGTTCTCTTTTGCGGTTTTCGGTTTTATTCAGCATTTTTAAAAGACTCCAATACGGTTTGCTATACGGGTTTTTTTTAATATTTCAGTAATTTTAAAACTTAGAAATATATCTTTGTTAAGTCCAATTTAAACTTTTACATTTCAGGAATTTTCTTCTTTTTGTTTGCCTTTGGGGTGTTTTCCAACACTAATTGCAACAATGTTTTCCAACTCTGTTTTTCAACCAGGGCTTCAAACCTAAAAAAATTTTGCGGAGATCCGGTTCGCGGGTTCGAACCAAAATTTACAAATGGTTAGGGTTCGGAAATTTGAGGTTCAAGGTTTCTGTGCTAAGGTTTTGGTTCGAACCTTGGTTCGTCCCAATTAAAAAAAAAAATTCTTCGAGGAATTTTTGGTGTATTCTTCTTATTTGTCAGACAAAACTTAACTCACGCTTAAATTAGACTTTTGCAGAACCGAACCGAAAGTTTTGGTTCGGAACAGGTTCGTTCAACTACTTTTTCACAAGAGGTTCGGTTCCAAGGTCGTTCAGTAAAAGAAAAGTCGGTATTCCGGGTTCGAACCGGTTCGGTTCAAAACCGGTTTGCAGCCCTGTTTTCAACACTGTTTTCCAACACTATTTTCCAACATTGTTTATCAACATTCTTTTCCAACACTGTAATCAACACTCTTTTCTGGACATTGTTTTTCAACACTGTTTATCAATATTGCTTTACAACTTTGTTTCCAACACTGCTTTCCAAATATGTTTGTTCAACACTTTTTTCCAACACTGTTTTTGAACTTTGTTTTCCAATACTGTTTTTATACCACCGTTTCAACATTGTTTTCCAACACTGTTTTTTAACACTGCTTTTTAACACTGTTTTTCAACACTGCTTTTGAAAACTGTTTTTCAACACTGCTTTTTAACACTGTTTCTCAACACTGTTTTCTAACACAATTTTCCAACACTGCTTTTCGACATTGTTTTCTAACACTGTTTAACAACATTGTTTTCCAGCTGTGCTTTCAACAGTGTTTTCCAACACTTTTTTTTTAAACATAGTAACAATAAAAATTGCCGGCAATTCTCGATAACGACTCATTTTGCTGTAAAAAAAATCCCACTTTTAATTCATTTTCGCATAATGAGTGATTTCCCAAGCTGACCAACAGATGTTTCTGTTTTAAATTAAGTCTGCTTCATATCAAGCATTATTTATTCACGAATTCAAGAATCTCCTTAAAAGGGAGCATAAAAACCGAAATCATCGGCTAAACCGCCCAAATAGCTTGAAAAAGTGCTGAAAAAGGCAGCATAAAGGAAACATTTTGTGTTGTCCAATAAAGGCGTTCTAAATTAACTAAAAATATCCCATATATGAACTTTTGTTGTTTTTTTAAAGCTATTCAATATTCACCTATCGACATAAAAGAGGAAGCAGCGTGTACGTGTTTAAGGTGCAAAATTCTTGATATTTTTTAAACAACCCTTAAAATTTGGCACCCAAACAAAAAAAACGTACACCAATTTACCCCACCCGCACAGAAAGAGCCCGAATTGCTTGACATGTTTGCTGGATTTATTTGGTTCACATACAAAGCCTTTTATGATACTCAGCCGAGGACGACGAGGAGGTGTGGCTTTTTGTCTTACCAGGAGAGTATAGTCATAGCACCGCGTAGGAGTTCTGGTATATCCCAGCCATTGTGACGCAATGTACGCAAAGGACGTGCCGCATCACGCTTCATCTGTGTGAGAATCGAAATATTTTCATAAAAAAAGAATTTATTAATATTTTCCTTTACTTACCAAATTGGCATATAAACGCCTCTGCAACTGTGTTGAATTCACTGCGCGTGCAAATAGACCGAAATTTGTAGAATCAGCCTCGGCCTGGGATGTATAATCATGCACCTTTCGCTTGGGCATAATGGCCAAAAGATCTGAAATGAAACTATGGCCTCTTATGCCACGGCAATCGCAATCTCGATCCTTTTTGGGCACGGGCAACACAATGCAGGCAAAAATATCCACCACATTTTCAATCGCCGACGTATCCACATCCTGATCACGCAAATCATCCAGCATTAAAGCAAAAGCTTCGCTTTTTTGCAACATTTCGGCCACTTCACGGAAACGTGCGGTATTATAATATCTCATGGCTCGACGAAATTTGGAGTTGCATTCGTAATGTCTCTGGATGAGCTCAACTAGCGTATCCTTTTCAATGAAGGCGCGCAGATTCTGGAAATCCTGACACAACGAGTCCTCACCATCGCGATCATCACCTGGATCGGTCTCTGGTTTTACTGTGGCATTCGGTGGACATATTGTGGTGGGGGCAGCATCTGGGTTTGCAGAAATCTGTTGGTAAGCAAACACTGCCAGCAACAGGCTGCACAGTGTTAATGTCTTCAGTTGGAACATATTCGACCTGACTTTAAGCAAAAGTCTGGGTGCACTGGGCCTTTTATACCCGCCAACTGTACCAGCCGCAATTACATGCATTTCCTTTTTTGTTTAGACACTTTGCTTATCAATTGCAGTCAATTAGTGTAATGCGCTATGGGCTGCTGATAAGCGCAATAGTGGAAGACCAATTCATTTAGCATCTTCCTGAAATATCAGTCTCTCGTATTTTTTTTCCAAACGAAAATTGAATTCAAAACATTTTGTGTGTGTGTGTGTGTGTCTGATGAAACTTTTTGAGTTGCGTTAATTAAATTGCACGCACTCGTATAGCTGCAGCAGGCACACTACACTGAGAGAAATATTGGCAAACACAAAAGTAAGCCAAAGCAAAAGAGCTAAAGCCATATGTGTACTTAGAAACATGTGATGTGTGTCTAAGGTCAAAACTAATCAATGCAAAGAGAAGAAATAGCGAAAATTCACAAACACGATATTTATGCTGTTATATTGAACGTCTATATTTAACAAAAAATTTGCTAATTCTAGTCAATTTTAAATGGAAAAAAGATATATAAAATCTGTGTGTCTAGTTACACTAACTTAAACTTGGATTTGTTTCAGAGATAAGCTCGGGAAAGAAAATTCGAACCCACTCAGTTCTGATCCCCATCATAGTCTAATCCAATGCCACAGTTTTTCTGCGGTTCCCGAGGAAGTTCGAAAATCGATCAAAAGTTTTTTCCTTGCTTTGCTTAAGCTTGCTCAGGCCATTTAAAAATATAACCCATCCAAAACCAAAATTTAAGTTTAATCCCGGCCCGATCCCGCAGTGAATACATCAAAAGTTCTTACAAAAACTATTTTTTTTACCTTTGACCTGTTTTCGAGTCCATTAAATGAACTCCAATCAAGCTCAAATTTTGTGACTAATGTTCTAGAATCGGATAACATACCTTTTTTAGCCCGGAACGTTGACATATATTACATCAAAGTGGAACGTAAGTCTAATGTGACCAGATTTATAAAGAAATTACGCCGAATATTGAACTTCGTGATGTTTTTGAAATACCATCGCCTTGGTCACGCTACTCGATTAGCTGTATTTTGCTTAGGCCACTCTTTGTCAAGCCTTGCGGACCACTAACAACATTTAAAGCCGAGTATGATTTAGTCCTTTTTGGTAAGGGAATATTACCCAAAACAAACGGGGGGGGCGTCGCGTGAAAGTCGGGAAGACAAAAATATGCGGAAGGATGGCGGGCGGTAGACTAGAAATGCCAGAGGTAACGGTATGAATAAAACGGATCAAACAAGTCAGGGATCGGTCGAATTTGGGAAAAACTATGATACGCGCGTCCAACAGTACTTTATAAGTTTCACATGAAAAAAATATCAAAAGGAGCTATCACTGAAAACGGGGGTAATCAGTGAGAAAAACTTTGTTTACGGTAATCGGATGTTTCATAACGAAAAAAACGGAGTTGGGGGTGTGGTTTAGATATTTAAATAAATCATTATAAATTTAGTCCGATAAACATAAATTGTTTAAAAATTTTATAAAACTTATAATTTAGATGAAAAGATGGCCAGCCGATATTTTCATGAAATATTTTTTTTTCTGGTGAAGGATATCCGTATACATATTTTACAACAAAATAAAAATGTTTCTAAAAAACATTATTTTAAGTAAAAAAATTTATTGAAAAAATGTCTAAAATATTGTAAACCACGGCGAATATTAAAATGTTGTTAAAAAATTACTTCCATGATTTGACATAAGTAAAATAAGGAGTCAAAAATTTTAAAAATTGTATATAAGAAAAATATTTTCGCGCATTATGATTGTCCCATCGTGCGGTTTTTCAGAATATGTATATTTCAGAATATAATATATCATAAAAATATCAGTTGGCCCTCCTTGAAAACAACAAAAACCATTAAATTTCGCTAAAATCCTACTTAAGAGCGGACTTTTTACCCAAACCTATTATTTTTCTCGGATAGAAGACATAAAAATACGTGGAATCAACAATTTGGGTCGTTTAAATCGGATGCACCGTTAAGATGCTATAATATTTTTTGGAGTTATGTTCATTGTCGTTTATCTCGCGAACTGTTAGTGGTGGGGATGTTGAAAAATAGGATTAAATTCTCAATGTGTAGAAGTTTAAACCGCTGATAGTGATTTTTTTTTTAAATAAAACAATTTTGGTTGGTGAGTTCACAAATGTTAAACGGGTCAAGAATTAGAATTGAGTGTTGCAGGTATATCGGGATGGTTCCTCTAAGACTTTCAGCGGTCTATTCCGTTAGCCTTCAGGTTGTGGGTGGTTAGCACTTTACAGGTAGCAGTCTATAATTACGTCCCAATCATAGGGACTCCACATTCTTTTTATATTCGCCTTAGCTGAAAAGACCTTATTTTGTTTTGATGGGATTTGACCAGTGCATAAACGATTCCGTATTTCCAGATGGGTGCGAGGAAACTTTGTTTGTTGTTGGCATTAAGGAGCTCTCAGCTTATGTCCTGAGTGTATGTGGACTTTGTTGACGAGATGTTTTACCTGCTCCTAGTTTGAAACCTTTTAGATACTCCTGAACAAGTCTGTTGCGTATATACACAATTCCTTCCCATAACCAGTGTGTCTGCAAGTGTGGCAAACATAAGTCATTCAATGTAAATGGTTAGGCCTCACACACTACCTCGTGGTACTCCTGGATGCAACGCCATCCTGAATGTTCGTTCGATAAGAAATGATTTAATTATTGAGCCATTCCCTTAGCTTGGGGGCCTTCGTGCCTGTTTGTTATAATTAATCCTAAAGTATTAACATAGGTTCCATTCTGTTTAGCCAACATTACTGTCAGCTCCGTATGGGAAAATGGGTCTGAAGTTCTGCTTCTTGTTTTCACAAATTTTGTAAAAATTCTCATTTCTTTCACGGTTCGTAAGTTTAAGGTAAATTACTATAGGGAAGATTTATTTATTTCACAATTCCGTTTAAATAAAATACCATCTAAACTATGATTTCCAAGACTTATCATGTTATGTCATGAAATTATCAATAAATCTAAAAAAGTACCAAGAGGCCCAAACAGTTAAGAATGAATTATGCTTAGAAAAAATTTTTAAATTGAATATTTATTGACAGTTTTAGGTGTTCCTATTCCTTATTCCCAAATTAGTACTTAAATTTTTTCTCAGTATGCTTCCAATATTCAGGTGTTTCGACAAGCTATAATCTTCCTTTGTGCACGGTTTGCGCTTCGCTAATTGGCAATTATCAATTGTGCAGAGAAAAAAAAGAGGGGGGGAGAGAGAGGAGGCTTTGACTGCTTAGCTGAAGCCGCTTAAAGTGTCCACTCATTAAGAACATAAAAGGCAAAAATTAAAGTCTCTCCTTTTACAAGTATGTTCAATATGCATGCAATTATTAAGGCTGGACTGAAGCACCCTTCATGATTACATAATTGAGCCCAAAAAGGGCTGGCAAAAATTTTTGTAAAATTGTAAAACAAGATGATCTATGTAGGGGCAACAATTGGCCACAAAATTCACAAACTGGCACTCTTGGCACGTTCTCTGGCTAGGAAATGGGTGAGTGGGGGTGGTGGACACTGGCTAGTGTTTGTTAACGGATATACTTGTCCTGGGCATTTCCATGTTGGCACCGAAGTGAAGCTCATTGTCATGGTGAATTGCTTTTAGGGTACGGACATATGTACCATATGGTTCAATGAGTTGAATGAATTGATTACGGTTTGTTTCAATCGCTTCCCAATAAAAAAAAAAATCTTTTTTGTAATAATAATAATCATACGCAACGTTAAACGTCATATTCAGACATTTTACAAATGAGCCATATTTTTAGTTTTGTTGTTTGGCAAAAATTTAACAAACAATGTAACGGAATTATTTTTTCCCCCTCGAGTTAAATACATGAAAAAGATAAGAAATCAGATAAGAGTATCTTCATAAACATATGTAAGTAGAAGAGGTGATTCATTTTCATTTAAGTTGAATAACTAATATTGTTCAAGAATTGTAGCTGTCAGACTCGATTTTGGGCTTTAATTTCAGTGCATGGATTTTTTGAAGTTTACTGAAAAAATTACTCATACGACCCGTACACGGGTTTAAAATTTTTAGTACATTTAAAACGCTGATAAATTTGAAAATTCCACTAGAAAAATATATTGAAAATATGGCAGACCATATAAAAATATCAAAAAATAAACAACACTGCGTATGAGTGATATATAAAAATATACTCACGCTAGATTATATTTATTTTTTTTACTTTTGTTTAAAGGCGAACATTTATTTACCACAAATGA
Source organism: Lordiphosa mommai (assembly GCA_018904225.1). Taxonomy (NCBI): domain Eukaryota; kingdom Metazoa; phylum Arthropoda; class Insecta; order Diptera; family Drosophilidae; genus Lordiphosa; species Lordiphosa mommai. The sequence goes on along the minus strand of JAEIFT010000042.1, from coordinate 26,210 downwards.
AATGCTCTGACGAAATCATTCAATTTGAATTTAAAAAGAATTATAAACTTCAATATCAAGAATTAAATATAAATGAAGCATTAAATTGCAAGCACACACACACACAGACACAGTCGAGTTGTGCACAAATAAAAAGCAGCAAAAAGTTTTTGCAAAAAAGGTTAAGTTGAACAGTTTTAAACTTGGTGGCGAGGTTAAGTTACACATTTATACCAATTCACGCAAAGTTAAATGAAACTGCAGCACATGCTGGGTGAGTGGGGGGGGGGGGGGTCATTTCCGAATGTTAAAATCTCGAATTACTACAAGAGAACATAAAAAGAGTTGCCGGCTGCTTCCTGGCAGACATTTTAATTGCCATGTTTTGATTACTACAAGATACACAATCACAAGTGTTGCATACTTTCAGGCGAATATTTTAATTAACTGCACTAAAAACACCAAATAAAGAGAAAAAAATTTAGTTTGGCCTTTAATTCAATCAATTTGAAAGTATCAAAATGACAACAGTCAAACGATGACCACCCAGATTAAATTGAATTTATTGAACTGAAAGAAAACAGAGTGATGCTCAGTATCCACTTCAACAAAATTGCTGCCAAAACAAAAATCATTTTGACACAAAAATTTTGTTAATTTCTTTTTTTATGTAGATTTATGTTTTGGCAGCAGTTTTGTTGAAGTGGATACTGAGCATTTGAGTCGAATGATTTTAGTAAAGAAACCTTAATGAACAACCCCTTTGATTACCGAAATCTCACTACTATATCACTTGAATTTATGTCAGTTGAAACTTCACTTACTCTGTAGGTATTCCTAGTTGTGTTTTCAGCTACTGCGCCACTTCTTTAGGCGCACCCTTAATAAAATTTTTGTACTTGTCTATTGTATCTTCAACTTTTCCAGAATCAGGTAAATAAGTTTGCTTTATTTTTCTCTAAGGTCCAAACGATAGATGCATATTCAACTACATTTTCGATTACACTAGGTAATATGGTCCAATTTATATACTATATATACTACTATAAAAAAAACATGATTTTTGCCCTTCCAAGTATGCTAACTTTATGAATATGAATAATTAAGGAAAATATTTATTTTTTAGTAGCCTTTAAAGTAACACTAGGCAACATGGTCCAGTTTATAGAAGGAGTGTTGGTGATTCTACATGGAGAAAAATTTTCTTGAACAATAATTCTTAATGGAAAAAAAGTTTGCATACTCTCAAGGCATAAAAGCATGATTTTCTAATTTTTTTTCAGAACATCAGAAATTTTTGTAATTTGAGCCTTAAGTGCGTTTTTTGAGCACTTTAAGGCATGTTTTCTGGGTAACCTATCGGTTTGTGTTGACCCCTCAGTTTATTATTTAAATAAAAATTTTAAAAATTAAAAGTCTCAAAGTCGCAATTTTTTTTTATTCAAAAGATCATGATCTCAACGTCTAGAGAGATTAAGACAAGCAGCAAAGAAAATCTCCAGCGGATAAACCCAGGCTTGGCCAGTTTTACAAAAGAGAGTTAGGGATCCTATAACTGGTAAGGTTAGGGCAACTTTCCTTCCTTTAGAAAACATTGTAAAAGAAACTAACAAAGAAAAAAAAACGTTAAAAGAAGAAAATATACAAATTGTGCAAAGAAAATATACAAAATGTATAAATAATATAATGTGTAAATTTCGGGATTAGTTTTTTAGGTCTCAGCTGATTCCAGTGGATCAATCCATCATGCCTTGATAGGTTCGCAGAGGTATGGTGGCTTGATCTGCTCCGATTAGAGAGAGAGAGAGGACAAGGCGTCACTTTGCGCTGGGCTGCCGGCACTGTACACTGTGGGCCACATAGCTGGCTTCCACGTGTTTTCTGAGCAGTAGAAGATTCCGAAATTAATTGCTGTGCATATTTTTTTTTTTTTTGCTGTTAGAAGAAAACTCAACTGACTCTAGCTTGTTAATCTAACGTGTCGTGCTTGGTTGCCGGAGGTATATTTTGCGCTGGGCTGCCGGCAGTTTGACGTGTTGTGCACTGGACTGAACGTTTCCAGTATGAAAGCAAATTTTGATTGGAAATGTTCCGGATTTCAGGGCTCAAAATATTCACAAAATTGTCTAGTTTACGTTATTAAAATCCCAAATCTCAAAATATTATGGCTTAAGGTGCCGCCGAGGTTTTTAAGTTGCTGCATTAATATTTAAGTTTCCAATTTCCATTTTACTAATTTATCAAAGTAACTTTGAAGCTTTAAAAAATTTTGTTTGAACTTAAAACCAATTTTCAAAATTATTTGCGACTCGAACCACAATTTTATAATTTAAACGCTGATACAGAGATTTAAATCCGTGGTGGGGTAAGCTTCTCTTGCTCCCAGTGCTCCTAAAAATATTTTTCGACACAGCATGAAAACTTTAAACAGGTCCTTTGTAATTTTTCTGACAATAATGAGGGTTCGATCCACTCATTATGTAATGGCATTACATGGCCAGTGCAACATTACATATCAGCTCAAAGGGTGAAGCTTTTCACTCTCTCATTAGCTGAATGCTACAAGTGCATTACATACTAGCCTGGGGTTTCGCACGTAACAAGCATTGTCTTTGGTGTAGCTTGGGTCACTTGAATGTACATCAATGTCCAAGCATAACAAGAGTAAAGCAAGTTAGCTGAGAGCGCAACAAGTAAATCTTCTTCCACCATGTGAACACTGAGTAAACTTCACTTTGCACACTTGTTCATTCACACTCAATGGTCTTAAGTGTCTGTCAGTCAAAGCATTAGTTAATCAGTCAGTTCCAAATTGAAAAAATGGCCACGTCTTAATTACTTCAGTTGAACACAAAAAGTGTTGCCTATTTACAGGCGACAATTTTAAATTCTTTGTGATAATTTCATTAAATACTTTTTTTTTTGCTCTGCTAATAGAAATGTCATTGGCAAACTAAACCACAGACAATTGAGTCTGCATGTGTGCGTGTGTGTGTGTAAATTGCATTTATTTTTTCCCTACTTTGGTTTGTCAACTATTTCTGATTTTCTGCGCTTTAACCACAAAACAGACGCGTGCGCTTCACACACACACGCACACACTTGCACCAGGCACATCCCTGACATTACCACAAAACTTGTTTCCTACATATTTGGCCGAACCATTTTCATTTCCCTGGGTAATTTACTCAATTAGAGCAGAACTTGAAGGCTTTGTGGCATTTACGAGAATCGCTTTATTATTGCACTTAGGCGAGAGCAAGGGAAGGAACTGCACACCCACACACCCACTCACACGCAGCGAATTTAGTTAGCTGATAAAAGCTGCGAGATGGAGGCAAAAGTTGAACATCAAACTAACTCCGATAAACAGGCTTAATTAGCGTTGTAGCTAAGAGTCAACAGACTGGCAAACTGGAACTAGCAACTGGCTCTGGCACTGGGCGCATTAAGCCAAAATCCAAACACATATATATATAGATATATATATATATATATATACATGCACAAACCCACTTACAGTTACGCATACAAATAAAGTTAATGCCACCAGCAACTAGGCTAAGAATTAAAGATAAGCACAGTGGTTCCAATATGCTTATTAAAAATGGGGGAAATGGAAATGAGAAAAATTAAGGTAAAGCTATTCAACAGTTTAAACGATCATGAAATCCATTCTAAATGAATTTTAAAAATCCATGTTTTGTGGGCAACCCATACGTTTGTTTCTACCCCCATTGACATTAACATAAAGTTCTATTCTTTAGCTTTAAAATAAATTGTCCCAAACAATTTTGCGATTTTTTTTAAACGAAGATATACCATTTTGATATATGTGCCGACGCAAATGTTGCCGCCCAAAGAACATGAGTGTCGATCAAAATTTCATTTTATTTAATAAATTTCACCCATGTACTAGCACGCATACTTAGACAGCAAAATTAGTTAGAAATTATGTAAATTCTAGCACATGTATTCAAAATGGAATATCTTCATTGAAAAAAATTGCAGAATTCTTTGGTATAGTTTATTTTAAAGCTTAGGAATATTATTTCAAAATAATATCAAGGGAGGTGAGAATAAACGTATTTGTTGCACACAAGAAATGCCTTAAAATGGTTAAAATATGCACTTTTAACAACTCAAGGCTCAACTTCCCAAAAATCTTGACGTGATGGATTATTTTGTCAAACAGATTCGTGCTTAGCTTATGCAAATCAACTAGAATTGCAACCACTCCTTGTAAACACTGAAAAAGTTGAATTTTGTTGCCATGTGCTATTCTAGAATGATTTTCAAATTTAAAAGATGAACTTACAATTTACTCTGTTATTTATAAGTTGAAGCAACAGATGGCTCTATCTAGAAGATAAGAAATCGGCCGTAAGTATAATAAAAAGTATAAGTTCAATTAATTTTCACCCTGGTTCTCTAGTGTGATCAAAGCCTGTAAAATAATTCTTTGTATGATTTGAAAGTCTGCTGGTAAGTCTAGTTCCGCCCTTTTGCCTTTTAACAGGCTCATTAAAGACTTCAATTGCATTTCACAGTTTGGTAGCCTCTGCTCGCCTCACATTTCAATCCAATTGGATTAGAGCATTGGATAAGTCCGGAATGTGGGCATACAATTTCTGAAAGCCTCAATTCCACCAACTGGAGCGAGAGAGAACCTGGATTGACCACGAAATCCATGCTCCCCGTGGCAGTGAAAAAAAAGCTTTCGCGCTGGCAGCCTACACAGCGTTCAGCCGTTCGTCCAATTTTAGTGTCGCCACAATTACAATTTACAATTTCCGAGTGTGAGAAGTCTATAAAACAACCATAAAATTTCATAAAATCTACAGAAAGCCGCAACACAAATTGAAATGCATTAGACAAAAGAAAACCCTTTGAATACTTAACAGCTGATCGCAGTGGGCAATTAATTACTATGCTATTTCTTTGCATTTACATTAATGCTTAATTGGTTTTTGTAAATATTATTTACAACACACGCTTTTATATCTAAGCAAAATATGAATTATTTAATGCATTTTTGAATTACTAAGCTACTCATATGTAACATGCACTTCTACTAATCGACATATATTACGTTTATGCACAAATAAAAAATCATGATTTTTGCACTTTAAAGTATGCTATGATTATGAATATAAATAATTAAAGAAAATATTTATGTTATATACATATTATTTTTATATACCTTTGACAATCTGAGTGAATGCACAATGTGGATTATGTAAGAATAATTGAAGAAAATAAAGTTTGCATACTTTGAGGGGCAAAAATCATGCTTTTTTTATAAGCATAAACTTAGTAATTCACACTATATATAGTATATATTATTATCAACGATAGTTCTGAATGATATCGTGAAAAAGAGTGGCATTGCACGTCATCCCCCAACATAGTGCTCCAGTTAAACGTAGGGAGGAGTCCGATGCTGGCTTTAAGGGACAAGACACTTTCTATATAGAAGACAAATTGTGACTAAAGTTGTTGCTTAAAATTTAAAGTGTCAGTCAAGCCTAAGTAAAGTTAAGCCGAAAGTTTTCTAAAAATCAAAAGATTGGGTTAAAAAAAACTTTTAAGCCCATTTTATAGAGTACCTTGTACTTTCTGGTGAAGAGCGCAAGCTCCGTTTTGAATGAGTTCACGCTCAGTCCACTTTTCTCTGCCCAGGTCGTTAGGTTTCGGAGGTTCAGCGGTCTTTGCCAATTCTGTGCAAGAGCAAAGAAAATGTCAAGTTCATTATTGGTTAAATTTAATAAAACTTGGAGCAAGCAATCAACTTTCTTTTAATATATAGATTTGTATAAGCGGAATTATGCGTACAGAACCCTAAGAGTTGAAAACATGGAAATAAAATATTATCACAGTTCCTGATCAAAGCAAATTAGTTTTTAATTTTTAAGTGCCTTACAAGTTAGCAATTTAAAATATAAAAAGAAGCATATTTATAGCTTGATTTTTTATAATTTATACATGTTTATAAATGCCCGCACCACTGTGCCGGGCTGGCCAGTTTCCTTGGGGGTCTTGTTAGTTGGCAGGCAGCTACATTGAGTTGCCTGCTTAATTATGTGCAAGCAACAATGATATTTATATTATCAGGCACAGTCAATGTCAAACGTCAGCACTCCAAACTAAAGGCCTGTCAACCTCCCACACACACACACACGCACACACACACACTCGCCCACCCACAATTCCCATTAAATCGCAAGACAAAGACATAAGGCCAAGGTAAGGAACCAGGGGCCTTAATAGCTTTGCATGTTCTGCCACTTTCAATTGCCGCCCCCCTAACACCCCGAGAGATACCACCCAAAAGTATTTATGCACACATTTTGCTCTCGCGTCATGGCTTTACTTACACCAAACCAATAAATGCAGATTCATGATTGCGCAGTCAGCAGACAAATGATGAAAAAAGCAGTGAACCTTAAATTGAAAGTGAGCCTTTGCCATGACCCCAAATTCAATGCATTAACAAAACCTGCAATTTTAATTACATTTAGCATAACAACAATAACAACAACAACAACAAAAGTACCTGTTGCCAAAGGTTAGTTTTTATTTTTCATCCTTTGTGTTCGGCCATTGTTTTCTGTGTGACTGGGTGAACAATTAAAAGCGGCAAATGACACAGGCATAGAGAATAGAAGGTGACAAACAACAACAATGGAAAAACAACAACAACAACAACAACATTGGTAAAATGGCGCACACTCATGCCAGTCACATTTCTCAATTTTTATGACAGATCGTCCTGTGGTGGTATGGCAAAAACAGACACTACCAAAATAAACAAAATATGTAAGAAAGTTGGTCAAGTACGACTGCTAGATACTCTATAACTGGCCACACAAATTAGGCAAAATATTTTATTTGCTTTAAGTAGAACAAGTAAGAGCGCTGCAGTCGAGTAACCTGTTCTGTTCATTCAGCTATTTGAGCAAGTTAAATAAATGAACATCAAATTACATATGCTCCTTCATTCATAGTGTATAAATATGAAGAGAGCAAGCGTAAAAAAAAAATACAAAAAATAACCTGGGGAGTTGGTGCCGCGCAGTCACTCGTTCTAGAGTCTAGACAAATTGTGCCCTTATGCCTGCCACACGCACACTCTCTCACTCGCATCCCATCGAAAAGTTGAGGTTCATTTGTGCTACAAACTCGTTGGCCCTGTTATGTTGTATTTGCCATAACAGCAGCTGGCTTGAGGTTTATCACTTTAATGGCTGCCATATTTGCTGAGCTTCCATTTCCATTTTAGTTGCCCTCCCGCCATACCTGCTTTCAGTTAAACAAATTGGCAACATGAGTTGGCAAACGCATCTGGGAACAGTGAGAATAGAAAAGAAAAAAAAAAAAAGTAATTTGCCAACCAAATTATGATAAATTATATGAAACAGAAATTTGGAAATTATACACAGGAAACTGGCCTGTGCTAAGGAGTGCTTAGGTACACAATTAGATACAAATTTTAGGTAACTAACTGAGGTATATTCAAATTCAAGTACCTTTTACCTAAGCAAGATTTAATATTTTACGGTTAAGATATTTAAAAAATTATAGAATAAAGGTTGTCGCACTAATCGCTAGGCCTTTCTTTCTGTTGTATAAATATAAAGCTTAATACTAGCCAGGGTTCGTAAAATAACACACATTTTTCTTTACACGCGAATAATTCATGTAAAATAAAACATACAACCTGTAAAAAAAAATTATTTTCATACATGTAAATAAGGAAAAAAAAGTTTTCATGTAAGTAACACAATCATTTTGGCACGCTTCTGTAAAAAATATTTTAAAAAATATTTTACACACATGTAAAATATTTTGTGTAGAAATTGTAAATATTTAAAATTTATTTTAACACACCTATAAAATATTTTTTGGAAAAATTTTTTTTACAGGTGAGTAAAATATATATATTTTTTTTTCATTTCTTTTGTATAAGTTTGGACCGGACAGTTCGCTTGTACAACATATGTTTGTGTATTTTAGTGCGGCCGATAACTGGGGAGGGAAAATTAACGAGCAGCGTTTTTTCTCTTACACTCGAATAATTCATGCAAAGTAAAACATACAACCTGTAAAAAAAAAATTATTTTCAGACATGTAAATAAGGAAAAAAATGTTTCATGTAGTAACACAATCATTTTGACACGCTTCAGTAAAAAATATTTTTTAAATATTTTACTCACTTGTAAAATTTTTATAGTTTTTTTTACAGAGGCGTGACAAAACGATTGTGGTAGTTAAATAAAAAAATTGAAACAAAATTTTTACAAAAAATATATTTTACAGGTGTGTAAAATATATATATTTTTTATATTTTTTTCATATCTTTTGAATTAGTTTGGACGGGACAGTTCGCTTGTACAACATATGTGTGTGCAATTTAGTGCGGTCGATAAGTTTTTTCTTTATACGCGAATAATTCATGCAAAGTAAAACATTCAAACTGAAAAAAAAATTATTTTTAGACATGTAAATAAGAAAAAAATGTTTCATGTGAGTAACACAATCATTTTGACAAGCTTCTGTAAAAAAATTTATAAACAATATTTTACACACCTGTAAAAAATTTTGTGTAAAAGAATTTTTTTTACAGAAGCGTGACAAAATGATTGTGTTAGTTATATAACAAAAATTTAAAAGAAAATTTTAACAAAAAATATATTTTACAGGTGTGTAAAATATATATTAATTTTTTTTTGTTCATTTCTTTTGTATTAGTTTGGACGGGAGAATTCGCTTGTACAACATATGTTTGTGTATTTTAGTGCGGCCGATAACTGGGGAGGGCAAAATTAAAGACGCAAGGCGTTTTTTTTTTACACGCGAATAATTCATTCAAAGTAAACCATACAACCTGTAAAAAAAATTATTTTCAGACATGTAAATAAGGAAAAAATGTTTCATGTAAGTAGCACAATCATTTTGACACGCTTCTGTAAAAAAAATTTATAAAAAATATTTTACACACCTGTAAAATATTTTGTGTAAAAATTTAAAAAAATATTTTTTACAGAAGCGTGACAAAATGATTGTGTTAGTTATATTTTTAACAAAAATTAAAACAAAATTTTTACAAAAAAATATTTTACAGGTGTGTAAAATATATATATTTTTTTTTTTAAATTTCTTTTGTATTAGTTTGAACGGGATAATTCGCTTGTACAGCATATGTTTGGGTATTCTAGTGCGGCCGATAACTGGGGAGGGAAAAATTAAAGACGCAAGGCGTTTTTTTTACAAGCGAATTCTTAATATCAAAGTAAAATATACAACCTGTAAAAATTATTTTCAGACATGTAAATAAGAAAAAAAATGTATGTTAGTAGCACAATCATTTCGGACACGCCTTGTAAAAAATTGTATAAAAATTATTTTTTCACAAGTGTATATTTTAGTGTAAAAAAAATTTTTTCAATTTTTGTATTATACGGGGTACTATGTTTGTGTATTCTAGTGCGGGCGATAACTGGGGAGGGGAAAATGAGCCGTTGTCTTTATGCCATACAACTTCAATGCCTGATCGGATGCAAATAAGAAAAGATAAAGAATGGCTAAGCATTTAATTGAGTCTAGAAACGAAAGAAATGATGAAATTAACCCTTGACCCTTTCGTTGAAATTGTAGTAAACCTTCCCTAAAACTAGCCCCTACTTAAATATGTAAAATGTAAAAATTCCCCTGCATATAAAAATATCTAGAGCTGTAGATTTAAGCCAGAAAGACATTGCTCAATTAAAATGACATTAAATCCCATTCGGATTTGCAAAGTTGTCTTCGCCTGAGTTTGCACCATCTACTCCTCTGCTCCATGTTGACATTCCTTTTATGTGCAGACAGTAGACAGCAGCAGCAGCAAAAAATGCAGCAGTAGCAGCAGCAGCAGCTGTCTATGCATTTGGGATTTGAGCCTGAGACAGTCCCAGCTCAAACGGCTTGCCCGCAGCGCCCTCAACGTTCTGCTGGTGGTGCTATTTCTAGTGCTGGTCCTGGCATTCCTCTAACTGTGGTCTTTTCCATGTCGCTGCATTGCCTTTCAGCATCGTCTGTTACTTTTCCTTTGGCATTTAAGATATTTTTGTAGCAATGCAATTTGCCATCTTGTGGATTTAAATGCCTAATGTCAATTTAAATGGATTTTCATTCAATTTATTTCCCCAAGTATTATTGCCAATTGCATTTTCTCTCTCACTCTCTCAATCTCCCTCATTGCCTTTGTCTTTCTGTGGTGTTTTAATACCTTGCAAAATGAATTTAATTTGCCATTTATTAAACAAATAAATTTCAATTCTAATATAATAAACTTTTTCAACTTAATTTCATTTGGAAATGCTTCCAGAGAAAAACCACAAAAATATTTATGATGCTGTATCGGTATACGTTTAAAATTTATTGGTGTAACAATAGTACAGTACAGCAGCAGTTAATAAGAGAGAATCTCATCCCACAAAAATTGGTCCTTCGAGCCGGATATAATTAAATAAAATTTATTTCCGCTCGCCCCAGCTGGCTAGGAATTTATGTGGATTTTTTTCTCCAATTTCTATAATCATATCAAAATTAAAATGGTTTCTATAGTATATTTAACCATATAAAGAACATTGGTCCATTGAATTAGACGTATAATATAATTTATTTATTAATTAATTTTTTTTTTTTTAATTTATTATTATTTAATTTATGCATTATTTATTTCATTTTAAAATGGCGCAGCTTTTTGGGAATCCCCCTTTTAATTGCTCATTTTTATTGCCTACTTTTTAGGGCTGTTTCTTAAATGGTATTAAAAAGCTACACCAAAAAGTAGGCAACAAAAATATTTAAATCAACGTTTTTAGGCTGATGAATTGCTAAAAAGCGCCCAAGTTTCCAAATAAATATATAAATGCTTAATTTAGGTTAAGTTTATCAATCAAAAATGATTTGCCATTAATATAAAAACTTTGTCAATGTTCATGCGGCACAACTTTGGCGATTAGCTAATACACTACGAATGTACGTACATAACTTATGGTCAGTTGATTCCTTGTGTATAAATAATATGCGCAATTTAGCGTTAAGCGTTGAATTACACAAACAAAAGACCAAAAACTCATTCAAGTGTCATCAACACAATCTGCAGTCAGCTGATGGTAAGCTTGGACCTGGATGCGGTAGTCAGTCCATTGATTTGCCATTAGGAGGTGGTAAATGAGTTGACTCTGTGGACCACCACGTTTGTCTATGTGTTTGTGCAGTCAACCGGAAGTGATGCTTACACACACACGCATGCACTGAGTATCCCACAGAAGCCCCTCTGGAATCTTTGTGGTGGTGGGCTATAGAAATACCTCAATGTCTTTGGCTTGTGGCAGTTGGTATATATACATACACATACAAATATATATATATACATATTTACCTGCTTGAAAATGTTTACTAATGATGTTTAGACGGCTTAATGATGTAGAAATGCATCAATGTAATCAAGGTAAGCCAGCCAAGTGCAGGCGGGGATTAGGACTAGTGCTTGGGGAATGTGCGTGGGTGTTTTGTGGTTAACTGTAAGTAAATTGCTTACTTTATTTAGCCAACACTTGGTAAGAGTTCTGATATGTATCATGTAATTATCCTAGTCGACACTTGGATAAATAAAGGACTTGGCAGAGTTTTGGTATGAACGGAAGGGAATTTAATTAATTTTGATAAAGAAAAAACTTCAGAGTACTAAATACTTGTTTTATTTGCTAAGTGATTCAATTAAAGATACACATTTACCTAAAGTAACAATTCCTTAGCTTAGGAACTTGTTATGTTTCAGCAACAATGTTGCAGCAACTCATGTAGCTAAAATCTAGTGTCAGTTCAATTTGCCCTAAATAAACTAACTAAATGTTTACTAAATACACCAATACACAGCTCGAAGACATATTAACTTGTCAGGCCATAAAGTTATAACGTGTATTTGCTGTATTTGCTGTATTTGCATTTATGAACAATTTTATTTGTCCAAACACTAAAGCTGCTCTAATGCCAAATAGTTGACAACGCCCGCACATTGTTGGGGTGGAGGGACGGGACCATAAAGTATGCATCAGCAGCGACAACACGCTGAACTGCAGCCCATAACCGAAACGCTTGTTAAATATTCAAAATCATTTGCATGACCAACTTGCCGGGGGTGGGATGGTGGGTCAACACAAACACCTCATCTAGCTATTTGTTCGTTTGCATACTTGATTTGTATGTGTGTGTGTGTGCGAAACTGTGTGGTTGTGCGAAATTTATGTGGCATCGAGAACTTTAGTAGATTTGACATCCAGAGCCTCGTAAATATGCCAAAACGGACATGTAATACAATTTATATGCATAGGCTATATATATAAAAAAAATATTTATACGAGCAACTAACCGGCTTTCACACTCAACAATTGACTATAAACTAAGCTCAAAATCCATTTCGATAATTTAGTTTGAGTTAAGGCGAGTTAACAAATATCAAACAAAAATAGTTTACAAATTTATACAAAAACTTACATAAATCTTAATGACAGTTAGACAAGTGCGGAAAAGGCATAGTTTAAAAATTTTAAGAAATAACTTCAGCTTGAAAGCAAATAAAGCAAACGAATTTTTTAGACAGAAGAATTTAGACACTCAAAAAAAATATGTTACCTCAATATATAACATCAAATGTTTTTTTTAATGCTCTTTTAGACGTATATCAGATAATTGTCAAATGAGAGAACTTTGCTACTTTTAGACTAAGTTTTCATCAACTCAGTGGTCCAAAAGAAATAGTTCTTCAATTTGGGAAAAACCACTCCAAAGGTCAGAAAATGGTGGCAGGGGTGCGTTCAACATCAAATATAATTTTAAAAATAAATCACAATGAAATTCCCCAGAATAAATTTAAAAAATCAAGGGAAAATCTACCATCATGGTCAGAAAATGGAGGGTATAAAGACAAACCTTATTCTTAACCGTAGAACTCCGTTGGTAAAAAATTGAAACAATGGGCGCGTTCAGCAAAGACACTTGATCACTTATCAGCCCAACGAAACTTCTCTAATTATTTAGCATGCTTTTGGGGGGTCTTGTTAAATTAACATGTGGAAAGGCTCCATGTAAATATCACATTATAAACAAGAGGATAAGTAGGCTACGTGAATTACCAAGAAATATATCATTGATCATGGAGCAAGTTCTTCTGCCAATATTTTCCGATTTAGAAAAAATCTTTAAAAAAAAATTGTGTCATTCCACCGACTTTAAACCGTTTTTCTACACTTGAAAAGTGTATATTAATTTTGCCCAGAAGTTTGTCACGCTTAGAAATATTCATTTCCGACCCCATAAACTATATATATTCTTGATCAGGACGACGAGCTGAGTTCATTTCCGCTTGTCCGTCCGTCCGCCTGTCTGTCTGTTTCTACCTGAACTAGTCCTTCAGTTTTAAAGCTTTCGAGCTGAAATTTTGCACAGAATCTTCTTTTTACTGCATGCAACTAATATGTCGAAACCGGCCGGATCGGATAACTATATCTTATAGCTGCCATAGGAACGATCGGTCGGAAAATAAGTCTTCGTGAGAAAAACTTTTTCCATTGTAGCGTCACTTATCTTAGTATATATTAGTTTTAGATGATTTTACATATTTGTGAAAAAATGTATCATAATCGGATGAATATAGCATATAGCTGCCATATAAACGGTCTGTCAAAAAACTACTTCTAGTGGGAAAAACTTTTTTATTTTCCATCGCAGCGTCACCAATCTTTGTATATATTAATTTTATATGCGTCAACACAATTCTGGAAGATTTTATCAAAATCGGATGACTAAAGCATATAGCTGCCATAGGACCGATCGGTCGAAAAATGTGTTTTACTAAGAAAAGCGTTTTTTTATGGTATCAAATTTTTATTATCAATGTTTTAAAAATGTTAAATATCTGGCATCTATATCCTATATAGTGTATTAAAACTTCTGCACAGTCGAAGTTAGCTTTGCCTTCTCGTTTAATATTTTATAAGGAGGCTGTTTTGATGGCTTCGTAAATAAGTGCGCCGTGTACAAGGCTATAAGTATATTAAGATTAGAAGTTATTAAAATTTTTAATGGATATTTCAAATTTAAAAAGAAAATACAAAAAGTCAAAAGTTTTATGCTATAAAGTTGGAAAGTTCAGAAAGTTTCCATTTCTGAGATTAAAACCGAGTCGAATAAACGGTAATGTTATCGATAACTGATCGGACCGATAGCAATAATCGATATTCCATAACCCAACAAAATCATTTATCGATTGCAAACCCGTTATTCATTTCGGATTTAATCTCTTAAGGGGGTCTTCTACCTTTGAACAGGGTTTTATAGGTGTTTTTTGAAAAAAAAATTCTGTAGGGAAAACCATAAGAGCTTTTTACATTTGGTTTTTTGTTTTGTGTTCTTAATTAATTATATAAGAAAATAAAAAAATGTTTGGAATTCGAGGGCTGTTCAAAAAGTTATCGGCCTGCCAATTAAGGTCTCCCAAAAAAAGGTGTAGAGGTGGTGGCCATGATTCCGGGACTCCAGGTTATCGAAAATTAAATCGGTAAATGAGGTTATGATCAGAATTGATGTAATTCTGGCCCGTACCTCAATCATAAAATTAAACTTTTTTTTTTAAATTTTATGGGACATTTAAAAAAAATATTATTGATTCCAAGGATTTTTTGTTGTAATTTAGTTTAAGAAAAATAGTAAACCAATTTTTTTCCTCATGATTGAGGTACAGGCCAGTACATTATGGATGCAACAGTATCATTGGTTTAGTCGAAAAAAAAAACAATTTTCAAAGGTAGAAGACCCCGTAATATATTATAAGCCTGAAGCTTTATATTAGTCTACCTATTTTTTACCGATATCTTTCTTTTATTTTCTAGTTCATCCAAAACTACAAGTACACTTTACCTTTAATTTATCGCTCTAGTCACAATTGATTAAAAAGTGTTACTAATACGTAAACTAAAGCATCTATTGTACGTAAATGACGGAGTCCCAAGCGTGATATTAAAATTTAAAAATATATTCCATCATCCTACAAGTCCATTATCTTTTAATTTAAAAATTAATATAATTAATTACACAGCAAAGAAAATATTCCTTTTTTTTTTGCTAGCAACATTACTCAGCCATAATTTGTATAAAAAGAATTTCTCATCAGAAAGCTGTTAAAAATTTAAGTATTTTGAGTTACATAATCCGTTCCGCACCCACCCCACCCACCCCCCCTCCTTTCAACAAACAAACTTACTTACTGGCCATGCATAATGGTCCAAGGAAACCCCATGGCTCCCCAGCACGTAGCTGCTTGATGTTTAACTTAATGCATAGCATTAAGGAGGAACCAATAGAATTGTAACCCTTGGCTTTGTACGTTGGGCATTAAATTCCA
Source organism: Lordiphosa mommai (assembly GCA_018904225.1). NCBI lineage: Eukaryota > Metazoa > Arthropoda > Insecta > Diptera > Drosophilidae > Lordiphosa > Lordiphosa mommai. The sequence goes on along the minus strand of JAEIFT010000042.1, from coordinate 10,780 downwards.
ATTACATGACAAGACCTGCTGCGTTAATGGCCAAAGCCAAATGACAGTGCAAGTTCTACTAAGGAATATGAATGTGTGGAGAGAGAGAGAGATATGCACATTTGTATGTAAATAGTATTTACTAAATACATAAATAAATCAAAATGAAATGCTATAAGTAAGCAAAAGCAGAATTTGAGAACGGGTGGAACAATATGGAAATTATTATATTCCGAATTAGGCAAAAATTTCTGGAAAAGATTTTTTTTTGGAAAAATAAGGTTTAAAACTTGGTTTTTCAAATTAGTAGGAATAATTTTTAATTAATAAGAAAATAGGAATAATAATATTCCCAATTCGAGTTATCGTACCTTATTTTTAAGCCGATATACATATGTGAAAACCGAAGCTCTGTAAAAAGAATTGTTTAATTTTGTAAAATCCACCCATGGTTGGAAAATTATCCGATCTATGCCAAGTTCGGATTGTAAGCTCTATGAACGAAATTAACTAAACAAACTTTGGAAAATACACCCCGAGGTGGGAAAAAAGGGTGTCGGCTCCACCGATGTTTTGAATACCCTTGCAGTTTTGAAAGACGCTACCATTAATAACAAAAAAGTTTTTCTCACTAGAACCAGTTTTTAGACCGATCTTTCCTAAGGCAGCTATATGCTATAGTCATCCGATTTTGATCAATTTTACAGGAATTACGTGAAAGCGTATAAAACTAATATATGCCAAGATTGGTGACTCTACGATGGAAAACTAAAAAGTTTTTCTCACTAGAACTAGTTTTTGGACCGATCGTTCCTATGGCAGCTATATGCTATAGTCATCCGATTTTGATCAATTTTACAGGAATTATGTGAAAGCATATAAAACTAATATATACCACGATTGGTGACTCTACGATGGAAAACTAAAAAGTTTTTCTCACTAGAACTAGTTTTTGGACCGATCGTACCTTTGACAGCTATATGCTATAGTCTTACGATTTTAATAAATTTTTCAGGAATTAAGTGGAATCATTTGAAACTAATATATACCACGATTAGTGACACTACGATGCAAAATTAACAAGTTTTTGTTACTAGAGCTAGTTTTTGGAGCGATCGTTCCTATGGCAGCTATTTGATATACAAATATCAAATGTGCAGCCTATGTGTATTTAAAGACTTTTTGCAAACTTTGGTCGAGATAAAAACAGACAGACAGACGGACAGACGGACCTGACTATATCGGCTCGACTCGTCATGCTGATCAAGAATATAGATACTTTATGGGGTCGGAGATGCTTCCTTCTATGCGTTACAAACATCGTGACAATTTTAATATACCCTCTGCAAGGGAATAAAATTCTTCGGAAAATCCTTCCCCCAAATCGGAAAATGTTTTTTTAAGGTTAATCCTTATTTTTGAGCTCCATAAAATTATTCCCAATATGAGAAAATCCATCCCCATAATCTCAAAAATTTATCAAAATTTTGCCAAGTTTAAGGGGGTCTTCTACCTTTCAAAATTATTTTTTCGATTTTTTTTTTTGCGTTATTATTTTAGCTTGGACATTCCCCTTTCATTCCCTTTAACCCATTTCAAAAAAATCAAAATAGTTCAGCAGATATAGCCATTTTAGTGGAGCAATGTTCTTGCTATAGTGAGTATTTTACACTTACTCAAAACTTAAACCGTTTTCTCGAAACCACGTTTTTTGACCTGGTAGCCATGATTGGGCCAGTTCTACTAAACCGATTTTGATCAGCCATGTTGCAATCGACGCATAATTGATGTAAGTCTGGCCCGTACCTCAATTAAGAGGAAAAACAATTTTTTACTATTTTTTTTACACTAAAGTACACAAAAAAATGAAAATTTGCAATTTTTTTTTTAAAACCGCCCCCAATTTTCGAAAAAATATTGAAAATTATGATTGAGGTACGGGCCAGAATTACATCAATTCTGATCATAACCTCATTTACCGTTTTCAATTTTGATAACCTTGAGTCCCGGAATCATGGCCACCACCTCTACACCTTTTTTTTTGAGACAATTGGCAGGCCGATAACTTTTGAACAGCCCTCAAATCCTAACATTTTTTATATTTTATTATAATTATATATTTTATATTTATATTAATTAATAACTCAAATCCAAAACAAACTGAAAAAGCTCTTATGACTTTCTATCCAGAATTTTTTTTTAAAAACACTTATAAAACACTGTTCAAAGGAAGACCCCCTTAAAAGGAATTTGGAAAAAAATATTTTGAAAAAAAAATTTCTGAAAATCCCCTTAAGTCGAAAGTTGTGTTTTCAAGTTTAAGAGTTATTTTTGAGCTAATATATCTAAATTCCGTTTGGTAAGCTCTCAAAATTATACTCAATATCGCAAAATCCACCCAAATAATCTGAAAATTCATCAAAATTTGGCCAAACTTAGAAAAATTAGGAAAAAAAATTTGAAAAACCCCCCAAATTGGAAATTGTGTTTTTAAGTTTTAAAGTTATTTTTTGAGTCCATATATGTGACTTACGTTTGGTAAGCTCTAAAAATTATTCTCAATATGGCAAAATCCATCCCAAAAATCTGAAAGTTCTTTAAAATATGTAACACTCCATTAACTTCAACCTGAATCAACAAAATCAGTAACCAATATCCAGTTCTAATGGCGGTATACCAATATGTATGTATATATATTTTTTACATTTCTATTTTGTATATTTTTTTTATCAAAATGCCTTTGTACATGAATTGCAGTGTTTTGTGTAATGGTGGTTCTTGTTGTTGTTGTTGTTGCTGATGTGTAAGTGTATTTGTGTGTGTGTGTGTGTCAAATGAGCTTAATATTTAAAAAATAATATGCATTGTAGGCATTATCCATTTAAACTTAAATGCTAAAAAAATTAACCACTAAGAGCCGCTGCCTGCCTTGCCTTGTCCTTGTTTATATTGTGGCCAGCTCGTCTATATAGCCTAATCAGTGGTTGCTTTAAGCCAAATTCGAACTAAAGTATATCTGCTTTATTAACATCACAATGGTTCCTCGGTAAATCTGGTTATGCCTCAATAGCAACACCATTTGGGCCTCTCCACCTCGCCCAAAGCAATATGCTCAATGCTCCAGGGTGGCGTCTCCAAGCGACCCACACCATTTGTCTTCACATCCTCATTATCCACGGCCAGGCCAATGTCTACATAGGGCAAGCGAAATGCCGCATTCCCCGGGCTACGAGCCATGGCGGCCACCGTATGACTAAAGGCAGTGTTCGTATTGGTATAGGCCAGTGAATCGCAGGATTCAAATGAACGCAACGAATGACTTTTGCCCTCATCCGCCAGACGCACCAGTCCCAGGGCTGTGGATAAAAACACTTGCTCCAGTCCCTGATCCGTTTCGGTGGATGTCTCAAAGTAGGTGGCTCCAATTGAGGTGGCAAACAGATAAGCCTCATCCCGGGATACGGCACGTTGTGCCTGCATATCCATTTTGTTGCCCACCAGTGTGAAAATCATGGGATCCTGAACATTGCGATGCAATTCCTGTATCCAGGATTTAATTTCCGTAAATGTTTTATATTGCGTCAAATCAAAGACCAAAATTGCTGCATTGGCATTCCGATAATACATGGGGGCAACGGCTCTAAAACGCTCCTGACCAGCAGTGTCCCAGATCTGGAAAAAACAAAAAAAACAAATGGTTTGTAATCAGTATAGGGGAATAGCTTGAACTTTAATTGAGTCATTCTACGTTTATTTGCCAATTTCGCTTTCCCACAATAATAACAATCATATTGTATGTGGTTCATGACGATGCTGGCAGTGGTGATTCGCTTTATGTTCACCCATTGAAATCTTCATAAAATTTTTGCGGGCAACGACTTGTTCATTGTCAAATCTTGAATCAAAGAAAGCAAAACGCAACACAAAGGAAACTCACTGTTAAATACAAAACACACACAAAAAAAAATAAGAAAGAATGCACACAAACTACTACACATTTGTACATTTGTAAGTACGAGTATATATATATATGCTGGTTATTGTATGAGGAGTACCAAGTAGAGTAGAGAGCAGGAGGGTTGGTCAAGTTGCAGACTAAGTTGGGGCATAAAGTGCCACTTACCTTGTTAAACCTTAATTCCAAATTTTTCCTTCAGAAGTGAGTTCTTTTATCTATCTAAGCTGAAACTCATTACTCTTATACATTTATCAAATCCCATTACTCCGCCTTCAGAAGGTCAAGTAATATCCCCTTCATAACCTGATAGAATTGTATTTTGTCTAACATGCTGAGAACTATTCTGTAAAGACTTTTCGTATTACCAATTTCATTCTCTTCGTTTCACTCGTTTTTTATATACTTTCCTCCATGGTCTCATAACTAGAAATGACCGCTTATAGCCCCTTTTATTCACTAACTCGACACTCAACAATAATAGAACCAAGACTGCGAACTCCTTAAACTCCAGAGAAGGTTCGGCTTGGACCTTCTCTTACCTCTTGTGTTTAATATGATATTTACATGGATCTTTTCCAAATGTCGATTTACCATGACCCCCTAAAAGTATGCTTAATAATAACAGTAGTTTTATTAAGCTGATCACTGATCAAGTGTCTGCTGAACGCGCCCATTTATTGTATTACTTCTTAAAAAGCAACAAAAAATTTAAAGCTAGCAACTAATATTTCGAAAAATAATTTTGGGCATCAGATTTCTTAAATTTCTTAGACGGCAATGCCACAGAATTTTCTTTCAACCAAATTCCAATCGAATTTTATCCACAGAAATCTTCTTTGATAGGAGATTTTCCCAATCTAACTAAAGCGAATACACAAACCCACCAAAGCGAATACGCCAACCCAACCCCAGTTAGCATTGACACAAAAAATGTCTTAAGGTTTACCAAGTGATAGCTGAATAATAAGCGCGAAGGGTCGGATCGGACCTAGACAGGATTGAATTTACTTTCCCACGCCCATCACTAGTTAAAACATTTTTAGAGCTACTTGCTGTAAATTTCACAACTTATTGAATTTTGAAAATATTTTCGACACTATTTTTTGAATTTCAGTTATAATCCTTAGCATATATACATATCAATATCAAGGAATTTTCATAATTGTGGAATGATCTACTTTTATATCTAAGGCAAACAACGTAGTTAAAAAAAACTTTCGTGCTCTTCCACGGCTGTACCATGTACCAAAAAAACAAGATTGTCAAAGGTAAGTAGAAGTTGAAGACCTTCTACGTAAGTACGAATGGTTTAAATCGGCAATATACCGAGAAAAACCTTGATTAAAGCAATCAAATTAATTAGTCCGCATTTACACGATGAAGTTTCCTTCATGAAGTTCTTCACGAAGTTTTTGTTTGTGGGGAAGAGGTGAAGAGGGGCAGCCGAATCTGGCAAAGCTTCATGACCTACCGTGTCATGAAGGTTTTCGATAATTCGATAATTTGCTTTGTTCCGATAACTCGTGTTCTCAGGCGAATCGAAATCGAACTTTATGAAGCAAACTTCTTCATGTAAATGCTCATGAAGTTTTGAAGATGCTTCAAAACATAATCGAAGAGAGCTTCATGAAGCAAACTTCATCGTGTAAACACGGACTTAACGGAAATAAACTTAGAACCGAAACTGTACTGTTCCGATCTTTCGGTTCCTTTCGGTCTTTTCTGTTCCAATCATATCGGTTCTCAAAAAATCAAAATATCTTTTACAGTTTTGGTTCTGGTGGTGTGTTTTATCGGGTTTTTTTTCCGCATACGGTTCCGGTTGAAGTTTAGGTTTGATCTATTGAAGCTATTTTGATTAGGAATCATTAAAATTTAGATGTTCCCCACCAACCGTAACCTTCAGAAATTGCACCTTTGCAATTAATATATTTTCCTACGCTTGGACACAAAAATTGGGTACACTTGTGGAATGCCTCAATACACGCACAATTTTTGAATGCAGTATCCAAATGCCTCTAGAATTATGGGAAAAGATAGTAGGTAACGCAGGAAAAAAATTAGATTAAAGACCTCTTTCCAGATGGTATAAAAATTTATTTATTTATTTATTTAGTGTTTTTCGCCAACGAGTAATATCTTAACTGGGTACCAGGGAATAATACCGGAACCGGAACCGTTAACCGAAATAAACCGTTTTAAGACACCTACCGGAATCGAAACCGGAACCGATATTCAAATTTTTTTGAGAACCCAAAACCTTTAACCGTTATAATAGAACCAAAAAAACCGGAACCATACCGAAACGCTTGTACCGGTACTGTTTCGGTTTCTTATTATTTATTTGATTGATTTATGATTATTTCAAATAAATATTTCAACTGGTAAAAAAGCAAGGAAGAAGTCTTAAGAATAACCAGAAAAAATTTTTTTTTTTGATATATAAGATATAGAAAAAAAGTTTCGAAAAAGCGGAAAAACTTTTTTTCTTTTCGTAAATATAAGCCCTCTAAATGTAAAGGATTTCTTAGTCTAGCTCTCGCTTAAAATAGAAATGTTAAAAAAATTATAATACAAATTTTAGAAATTAAGTTTCTGGATTTCAATCCAATATCGTCCTAAAAAAGTTCTGTTTAAATATTTCGAAAAATTTAATATAAGGAAAAGCTAAGGCAGATTTTTCAGATGTTTCCAACTGGCTAAATTAATAGCTAAATTATAATTTTTTCGCAATTTATTCCTTCAATCTTAAAAAAAAAATTTTATAATTATATTATATCCATCTATTTTTCTTACAATTTAACAAGAAGCCAAAGCTAGCTTTTGTCAGTGGCGAATTTTTATTACACTTTCAAATACAGGTTCGTACTGATCTTTTAATTAGAATATATATAGAATTAACCAAGGCTGTAATCCGATCCAGGACCGAACCCTATAGAACCGGTTCGGTTTCGGTATTTAGGGTCACTCGAACTGGACCAAGAACGGAACCTTTTACCCCTTCTGTTTAAAAAAATTATAAGATCTTTTTAAGATCCTATATAATTTTCTTATATTTTGAATGAAAAAAATTAATCGCACGGTACTAGATCGGCGCATTGTCTAGTGGAAATTTTTTTTGGATATCATATAAGGATAAGGGAAACAAAGCAAACCGTTAGTTCGACTCAGTACTGAATCAAAGCTGAATCAGCCCTGATTTTTAAGCCTGATTTGAAGTTCGTTCTCTTAGACATAAATTTCAGTACTGAACTCATAGGTGAGCTTCTTGGGATGTACTGAAATCAGCCATGATTTGGATTAGGTCCTAATCTGAATAAGAAATAATGTTGCCATTTGCTTCGACTTTAGACAGACGGACATGGCTAGAGGTATACCATTCTAACTAGTTCATAAACTTAAGTACATAGATTTCCCTATACACATGGTATTTTCCTTTCAAATTTTCACCAAACTGCCCTCGTGTTAAATTCTTTAGACCTTGTTAGGGTATTAACTTGTGTACCTTTTATCTAAGTATGGAAGCGTTGCTTTTGTTATATTTATATGAGGGGTTGCGCACACACATAAAAAGCGAAATCACCCAAAGGAAAATATGCGCGCAAAGGGCTGGCACACCCTACTAACCCCAAAGGGGGCAAGCGCGCTTAGCTTATCAATAAACTATAAAATAAAAAAAACACACGCTCTCACACACAGAGAAAGCAAACTAAAGAAAAAACAAATAAACACAAAGTGCAGTGGACGCAAAAATTGCAAAATAAAAAACAAATAAAATCAGCTAGCAAATGGTTAAAAAGTGGAGCCCAGCATAAAACCCAGATTAGCTGTGCTCCGGCAACCATTGAACCAAATATATACCAAATAGGATTAGTAAGGCAAACGGCTTGTTTTTTTTTTATTACGGGGATACGCACTTGCAATTTAATTTTGACCTCATCCAAAATGATGTTGCATGTAAAGAATGAGACGGCAATGGTGGGCACTTCATTCTCGCTGCGATGCAAAGTGTTTTTAATATATCTGATGACCAAACGCGTCTTGCCCACACCTGCAAAAAAAATATAGATTAAAATGATTAATAAAAATCCAAAGATAAAAATAAATTGAGACGCATTCAAAGACGGTAAACAATTTATTGATAAGGAAATGACGTTTCATTAACTTTTCTCTTTGTTTGTGGGGCCAGAAAATACCCCATGAGTCTGTTGTTGTTTTTTATATCCACATATGCACATATTATGCATTATATATATGTAAACTGAATCATCTCATAAAAAACCACCAGATGTCATCAGAAAAGTACCGGGTGTGATTTTTACAAAAACAAAAATAATAAAAAAGATTTCAAGAAAAATGCAAGCAGGAAAATTGTAAAACAAACAAATGGCAGAAATCTGGATATAAACACATATATATTTCTTATATATACGAGGGCAGGTCAATGAATTTCCAGAATTTCTTATCATCAAATTAATTCTTTCTTTAATATGAAGTGTTGTTAAATTTTTTTAGGGTATGGAAAATATTTTTGGAAGAGAAGATTATAGAATTAAAAAATTATATAATGAGCATAAAGAGCCTACCTTAAGACCTTGTTAATTAATGAAATTTAATTGGAAAATCAACAATACAAGCCTATTTTAACTACCTCCTTTAAAAAACAGCAAGTCATTTTTTTTTAGTTTTACTAGAGGTGGCAATTTGAAATACTTAGAAATATTAGAAATTACAATCAAGTATAAGATTCTTCTTTTTAGAATTGTATGTCACCATTGTAATGTATAATGTATGAGAATACTTGTAAATTTTGTTTAAACAAAAGAAAAAAGGGCTGACGGTTTTAAACCAAGCTTAATCTTTGATAAATCATTAATCTGAAGCAGAAAGCAAAAGCAAGTAAATGTATATGAAAAAAATAAATAAAATATCTATCTAAGCTGAATGTGTATTTTCTGAATTCTAGGGTTCGAACCTGAACCTAGTTTCACTGATCATCTATGCCCGCGTACCGTGAAACAGAACCAACATCGTCGGAGTGAACTCCTTTAGAATTTTAAGTGGTGTTCAACTCTGATCACAATCTCAAAAAAAATTAGGAAAATTTATTTTTAGATCCAAATTATTTCCAGTTCTTCTGTGCTCCGTTTCAGGTTCGAGTTCGGGCAGTTAAAACAAATTGCTTTGGCACGGACTTATAAAAATTAAAAAAAACAGACATGGTTTTAAAAGGTTTTAAAAAGTCAATACATATTCGAAATATTTTTTAGCAAGGCTGCAAACCTCCCAAATTTTAAAAGAGGTTCGGTTTGGAGTTTCGAACCAGTGAAGAATCTTTGGGTTCGGTTCACGGACCAGTTCCTGGATCCAGAATTTGGTTCGAACCTCGGTTCACTTAAACAAAAAATAATATGAAGCTTGTTTTTACCATTAATTTATACGATTCAATTATTTTGATCATCTATTATTATATAATATAGTTTAGGCGACCTTGCCTTGTTTAAGTTAATTCAAGTCTCGACCGTCGGATTAAAATTTCAAGTACGAGTCGATCTTGATTGTATATTTATATTCATAAAATCTGGAATCCATCAACAATTAACAATTATTGGGATTGATTTTAGTCCGGATATCTTTTTTCGTCTGTGTAGGCACTATATCTTTCTGGAACTGTTTATTTCTACTACATCTTAAATTAAAAGGAACAGACTTTACTGTTGAAAATGCTTGTACAACTAAGTTAGCATTTTTTTAAATAGTTTAAATATTATCTCATTTTTGAAGTATTTTCTCTTGGTCAATTTTCGAAGGAATCTATAACATCATTGATAGATTTTATAACTTCTGTTTTCTATTGTTCTTATACTTCCCATCTTTACAGATAGTCATAGAGTTTTTTAAAGTAAAATTTTGAATAATCATGTCAAGAATTTCTTTCGTCTGAAAAATAACTTAATATTTTGAACCGAACCTTTTTTAAATAAGTGGTTCGGTTCGGGTTCAGGTTCGAGGTATCGAAAATGTAGAAGGTTCAGTTCATGGTCCGGTTCGGCCAATTCAAGAAACCCGAACCGAATCGGTTCAGGGGGTTCGCTTCCGGACCGGTTTGCAGCCTTGATTTTTAGTCCTTTAAAAATCAATAAATTAAGTTTTTGATAGTTTTAAGCCTTCAAAAACAATTATTTTCTGAAGTATTGAACGCTTACAATTTTGTTCGGCTTTTATTTATTTTTTTAAATCCTTTTTATAGCAGTTTTGTGTTTACATCTAGGAACTTTAAGCTCGCGAATACTGCCAACAGCGATCCTAACTGATATACGTGATAAGGCGGAACAAAAAATATTTTAAAAATCGTCGGGACATCACGAAATGAATAAAAATGTTTCCTGTAATTGTTGAAAAGATCGGGTCACGGTTTACCCATTTGAGACTTATAAAGAGTCTCGGTAGTTCACCAAACTCCGATCCCTCATCTTAACTTTAAAGCCCAAACTTGACTTATTGATATTTTTCAAGATTATTTCATGGCGAATCTAAATTAACTGAATAAAACTCTTGTCTAGTGGCATAAGAATTGACAAACTCTTCCCTGGTCCTATATGGGATGTTGGCGAAAGAATAAGTCCAGGAAGGAAGCGATATAAGAACATTATAGTGATTCTATTTGGCTGCTTTTCACATATGTACAACCTGTTTAGTTAGGAAGATGACCTATGGATCAGGTTTTATTAGCACAAATAAACACAAATGTGAGTTTTCCTTTTAAATAATATTTCTTGACATCTGTTCAAATAGATAATACCCACTTCTGTGTGTTAATTATACGTATTAGGGAAAACTTAG